>BQNB010032891.1:0-52797 GCA_026074375.1 Tanacetum coccineum
CTTCAAAAGCTAGTCGATGATAAATTACGTTAAATATATAACGAAATTGGTTTATAATATGTCGATCGATTATTAATAACAATAAATGTGTCGGGTTTTAATAAAATCAAGTTTTATAATATTTATATATATTTTTATAATTTATATAAAAATATTATATTTTATATTTTTAAGTATGCAAAAATGGCAATATATACCCTTGATTTATAAAATTTTACAAGTTTAATCCTTTTAATATATAACCTTATATAATTTAATCCCTTAACTTTGAAAATTGGCAAAACAACCCCCTGTAGTTATAGCTTTAGGAAAATGACATTTTCAGCCACTCTAGTTATAATTTCAAAATATTTACAATATATACCCTTGTGCATGAAAATATTTGCAAATCAAGTCCAAAGTTTATAATTTTGATATTTTTCAATATAGAAAGTAATTTGCAGGTTATAGCTTATTAGAATAAGCTAAAATAAGTAGAGTTTACGAGCTTATAGCTTATGGAAAGGGCTTATGAGCTAGAAAATCCAAAACGGGTGCGTTTGGTTTAGGAAAACCCAAAACACATAGGTTTGTGGTTCAAGGGATCAAACAAGAGTTAACATATGATCTTACAAACCTTATGAAATATTTAAAACAGATTATAAGCTTTTGGAATAAGATTTTGAGCTTACTTGAACTTATACGGGTCAAAATGAGGGTTTTGGGTTCGTACGCATAGGAAATGACTTCAATGGCTTCCATTTCTAGTTTTCTTGGCTTCTAAGGGCTTCGTACTTCTTCCTTGGTGTGGAAGCCAAGGTCTGTAGAGTGGTGACCAAGGAGTATCTAGGGTGAGTCATGAGATCTAAGATGAGGTGTAAGAGTGTGAAAAGGGGTTCGGTTTAACAACGAGTGACAAGGAGGTTTTTAGAGTGCAAATAGCTTACAAAGAGGTGATGGAGGTGGTAGGGTAGATGCTAGGTGATGACAAGGTGGTGATGAAGGTGGTAGGGTGGGTGCTTGCTTGATTTAAAATAGGTTTTAACTAGTTAAAAGGGGTGACGGGTGGTTTAGGGTTTCGTTTAGGGTTAGGGTTTTAGATTTGGGTTTTAGGGCGAATTAAGGTTTAGGTTTAAGGTTTAGATGTTATGCATTGAGTGTTGTAAGTTGTGTTTAAAAGATGGTATGAAAACTAGAAAGAAAATGGTGGTAAATAGGGCTTATTTAAATTCGTGTTTAATTGGTTTATACATTGTGTTTAAACGAGTTCTACACTGATTTAGGAGGTAATTATAATTCAAATGTTGTGCTATGATACTTGTACATATGCTTTATAGGTTTGTAAACATTACATATAGTTAGGGTTTAGATATAGACGTTTTACGTTTAAAGTCGTTTTGATAAAATGGAAAGTACGTTAAATAGATAACGTATTTGATAAAAATGATATTAGAACATATACTTGACATATTAGGATGTTTTCATGATATACAAATAGTTATAGTTGGCATTGGTTGTTGCGTGAGCTCGTTTACTTAGATTATGTAAACTACGTTACATAATGGAATAAAGCGAAAAATTTTCCTGTAAAAAGGTGGTATATAATTTAACAGATAGATATTACATTGATAAAAATTGCGGGTTGTTATATAGGTGAAAACATAACTTGGCTTAACAAGGGTGATCTAGGGGTATCTTGCACTAATGATGAGTGCAACAAAAGGGTTTCTAACATGGGAGGTCGACATGTCAGTGTAACAAGTCAATAAACACATACATATAGGCTTATTTGGGTAAATTTCTAAATGTTGCCTTCTCAAACCATCTATTCCTACTAATCAATTATGTCTTGAAATGATGTACAAGCCAAGTTCTAAAGTCTACAATACTACCGGCACACTCAATATTTTGGTGGATTTTTGTATAATGAGATGAAAGTGGAACATTAGGCTTAAACCTCACCAAGTAATAATAAAGGGTTTCGGCAAAGATTAATTTTAGTTTAGTAGGAAAACCATGTCAATTTTTTTAAAATTTGCACCATTTTTTAAAGAAAACTAGAAAATCAAAGGCAATAATAGGTCAAGTGATAATTCTACTCCCACCCCCCCACTTGTTTTGTACAATGTCCCTATTGTACATTAAGAAAATGAAATAAACAGGAAGAGTAGAATTTGAACAAGAAACTCCCTTATGCTTTGCTTCTGAATATAATAAGCCAGCGAAGAAATTTAGAGAATCTCCATCTTGAGCAAGCTCATTTTCCCTTGTGATCACTAAAACAAACTAATAGCATAAAATCGCTCAAAGAGAAATATACAAGAAATACAAACCTAACTCACTTTCATAGGAATCACGGTTGCATTTAGCATATGCAACAAGCCTTTTAAACTACTTGGTGGCTCAAGTGAATGAATAAAGTCTCGTGAGGGTTTCTAGAGAACATACCTACAAAGTTTACTTCGATATACAAAGTATAGCAATATGTTAAAACTTAATTTTAAGATTTTTCGGAAAGAGGTTATGACGTAACTCCGGTGGTTACGTCGTAATCATGTGGTATTTTAAAATTTTAGTTTATAAGTTTACGGTGTAACCATAAGAAGGGTTACAACGTAATTGACTAGGTTACAATGTAACTTTTAATGTTACGCCGTAACTGCTGCTAAATCAGCAAAGCTATCATATAATTACGGGTCGAGTCTGTGACAACTGTGCCTTGAGCAGGTTAGTCAAACCGTTAGTATTGACTTAAATATCATTATGTGCTATAATAATTATGTGTTTATGTGATCTTATGTGAGTTTGGTTATCAATCCACGGAGCGTGATCGTCTCATTTTAGTGACAATGAAAATGTTAGTATAATTTTATGTGTGTACGTATTAGTTTGTGTGAGTATTATGTATGTACGTATTTAAGTATTAATGATTTGTAGGAGTAAGATTTAGGTCTAGTAATTTAGTTAGTTAGATTTTAGTATTATTAAGTTAGGAAAATAAAATATGAAATGAATATACTTTATAGTCATTTAAAACTAGTTTTAAATGTAAAAGGTTTTTATAAAAATAAAAAAATTAGAGGGTAATTATGTGAATAATAATAATTAAAAAAATATATATATGTATGTGTTTGGCCGATCGGTTATAGGGAGAAAAAGGGGGAAAGAAAACCCAATTTTAGTCTAAGTAGGATTCTGTTTAGGTAATTATCCAAACCTTTTTGTAAACACTATAAATACAAAACCCTTCTTCCCTTTTTTGTGTTTTGGCCGGTCGAACTCAAGCAGAGAAAAAAGATTTTTTTTATCAAGAGTCAAGTTGGTGATTTGTGTAATCAAATCAAAGTTTTTAGGTAAGTTCTTAAACTCTTTTCAATTAATCTTCTTTTTAAAATTAATGTAACAATAAATTAATGGAATTAAGGTTTTAATATTCTCTGTAAATTAATGATGTTAGGCAAATTAGAAGTGATTAGGAATGAATTATAAGCATTTTGGTGTAATCGGTTAGGTCTAGAATGCGTTAGAATAGGAATTAGGTTTGAACTGAATTTAAGGTCATGTTTTTCGAATGATATCTCAATGATGGTAACATGATTTTTGATGAGGCTCATATTCATTGCTAAGTTCAGAGAGTCTAGTTTTCAAAAAGTCTGGCCGCGACCAATATCGAGATCGGGAAGTGGTTCTAATGATTTTCGTAAGAAACGTTGTCAAAACAGTAAATTCGGGTCAGATTTGGGTCTGATTTCGGGGAGTAAAACCCCTACTTAAATTTTGAATTAGGGTTAGCCAAAAATCAGAGGTTATATTTTAGGTGTATATTAACTCCAATTCGAAGGGATAGCGCTAAAATATTTTCTAAGTATTTTTAAGGACGTCAAACTTTTTGGTGTGCGTTCAGATCCGAATATGAGTACTTTGTAATGATGAATTTTTATAAAATAGTTCCACTTAATATTATTTTTTCTAAAAAATCACAGTAGCTCAACACTTATTGGGGAGCCAGGGGATGTAAGGAGAACCATCAATTAGGCGTTTTAGTATTTTATTTGTGGTCATAATGTGACTACAAAATTCAGTCAGAAACTGTGAAACTGGTAGTTAATGGTTAAGGTTATATAGGGTATGAAAATGATATGGGAGGTGTATTTAAAGGATTATAAACTTAGTGTAAGGTTTATAAGTCCATCATATGATTGTTACATTGGTTTAGGCATTTAGCCTAACCAAGTGTAACTTGTGTTTTTGTTGTGTTTAGATTGTTTGCAAGATTTGTCAAGTAGCTGAGCATCAGGTGAGTTTCATAGTCTCATTTTTACTATGTTTTCTTAGGATGGAAATGATGCAAAGGTTTTTAAATGTTTTAATTGCTGTGATTATGTGGTTTAATTTACGCATGGACTTTTATGTAGCTATTATATGTTATGTGCTAAATGTTATGCGTTGTTGGAGCGGGGGTAACGTTCCTACCCAATGTTGTGTGCTTTGGATCGGGGGTAACGTTCCTACCCAATGTTGTGTGCTTTGGATCGGGGGTAACGTTCCTACCCATTACTGTGAGATATGATTTGTGGCTTGGATCGGGAGACATGTTCCGTCCTAGTTATGGTTGTTTTGTACGTATGCATGTTAGCCTGTATAATAGTTAGCTTAACTGTCCTGCCATGTTCTGTTTTTATTAATCACAATAATTGATTTAAAGCTTAAATTGTGTGTCGTAAACCTATGACTCTCACCAACCGTTGTGTTGACGTTTTTAAGCATCATTTTCAGGTGAACATGTTGAGGGTTTTGAAGCTAAAAGTGGCTAGAGAGACCTTAGGATTGCATATGGAGTTTATCTACTGATTTTCGTTTCGTACTTGTTTTATGGATTTTTCTTGAATGCTGTTTGATTTCTTTGGTTTGTGAGACATGTTATGTCTTTGTATTAATGAGACCCTTTTTATTAATGCAAGACTCTTTTGTGTTAAGGTATTGTCATGACACTTTGTGTCCCTTTATGTTTTGTTTTGTGCATGTAGTTTTCTCTATTGTTGGCACCATTGTGTTATGATGATACCCATGAAGTTACACCTCGTGTTTCTGCCTTGGCAGGGTGTGACAGAGTCGGTCTCGAAAGTTGCCTCCTAACTGTTGGAACCTGCAAAACAAAGTAAAACATGCAAACCAACTAATATGCAGAGAAATGAAATTTATTGATAAAAGACAGGTTGTCTCCCGACAAGCACTTTTGTTTATTAACGAGTCTTTAAGTTAGACTCATGCCCACTCTACGTTTCGTCGTATGACTCTTCTTTATCATCATTAAAGATTTCATCCATAATTCCAGCTCTTATGGTGGCAATATTTCCCCTAATCCTAGATAATTCTTCCACTCCTGAAAGTTTTATTTTTGTATAAACTTCTCCTGGAGCAATGCTATATCTAGTAATATTGACCTTTTCAATTAAAATTAGGGGTGGTTTGATGTAGGGCATTCCTAGCAATATGCACTTCCTTTCCTTGTATTCTTCGTCATCCGAATCAATAAATCCGACATATAATGTTAGTTCAAGGTAATCAATAATTCCTTCTAAATCGTCGTCATCTTCATATGTTCCCTTGAATCATTCATCATGTAACTTGTTTAATACGGTTCCTAGGATTTCATTTTCTTTACTTTCCCCGCATCCATCAGAATCTTCAAATTCTTCGTTGTCATCATATTCATTCCCGAATGTTTTTCTCCAATGACCTCGAAGAATTTTGTCCCTAGCTGTCTCACTAACCTCTCCAAACCTAATTCGTAACCAATCATTCAAACATAAATTCTCCCATTCAACATCAATTCGTTTGCTATCGTTCTCGCTTTCCTAATAACATTTAATTTCATTATGACATAAGCTACCCCCGTCACATTTTTCCACAAAGGGGTTACAGGATGCCCATATTTCTTGCACTCCTTTTTTCGTGCGAGAAATAGGGGTACACCAATGTAATTTTTTCTTGGTAGAGGTTAAGTTTGACCTAAGTTCCCCATTTGTTTCTTGGGCGATCAAGCTACATCTGTAAACAATTTCCTCATACGATTCTTGAACCTCTATATCATAAGTGATCACATTAGGCTCCATAGATAAAAGATGGTTAATTTTGCATGCGTTAGTATTATATGTGAATAAATCATAATCGATTTTCATTAATTCATCTTCTTATGTGTTCATCTTGGTTTTGATCATTCGAACAGATTCGTGTATGTTGTTGGAAAAATTACTTCTCATTTTAAAAATAACCTTTTCATTCCCAACCTATAAAGAAATAGTCTTTTGAAATATGTCTACTTTAGCATGGGCATTGGCTAGAAGAGGTCTTCCTAAAATTACGGGCATCCTAAAGTCCGCAATTATGTCTAGTATGACAACATTAATTGGGAGAATAAGTTTATCAATCTTTATGAGCAGATTTTTGACAATCCCTTTTAGGATGCATTTAGTGTCATCCGCCATTTCTATAACCATATTTATTGGTTCAAGTTTCCCTATTCCTAAGCGTTTAAACATGGAAAAGGCATAATGCTAATGCTAGCTCCGAGATCAGCCAAAGCATTGTTAAAATCTAACCTTCTGATAGAGCAAGGAAGAATAAAACTTCTTGGATCATTTTTTTTGGAGGTAGCATATTCTGGAGAAGAACTGAGCATCTAGGATTCATCCTAACTTCATCATCATCCTCGGTTAATTGCTTATTGGCTACCAGGTCTTTCATGTATTTAGGATAATTATCCGTTTGCCTAATTTCCTTGAGGAGGGGCGGATTTATCTTAATTTTCTTTAAACTCTCCATGGTCTTATGAACTAGGGCTTCCTCGGCATATTATTTTAATCGATTAGGAAAAGGAATTGGTGGTACATAAGGTTTGACATAGTGGTTTACCGTTTGTTCCGATAGGTTTGATTTCCATTCAAGAATAACCTTCGAGGTTTTAACTTTAGTGGTTTCAGATTTTTCGTCGTTCGAAAATCCTGAATTAGAAGAAAAATACTCGATTTTTTCAGGATAGTAATAGAATGGTATGTACAAAGGCGTCCCGTCATTAGCGAAGATTATTTTACATCCTTCGAGTTTTGCTACCTTCGTTTCTACTTCAGCGGTTAAGGTTTTTACCCGAGATTTGAGTTTTTGGATGTCTTTATCGTGATCAATCCGGCTATTCTCAGTGTTTTGGCAAAAAGTTTTTAGCCATTCATCCTGCTCTGATTGTCTCTTAGTATCTTCTTCCATATACTTATTAATTGTTTTGACCAAGTTTGGTTTCTTTTCTTTAGAAGGTGTTTGATTATCTGTACGAGTGTAGTACCCTGGTGAACCTACACGAAACTTAGTTCCATTACTTCCGTTGAAAGGAGCAGGGTGTCCAAATCCACCATAGTTGACCTCTTCCACCTGTTTGACTTCCTCATTGAGAGGACATTCTTTATCAAGGTGAGGTCCTTCGTAGATTTGACATCCAACTTGGATTGTATGAACATTTTATTTCAGCTTTTTCATATCGCGTCCCAAGTTATCCAATTTACTTGTGATTGTAGCAAGCCCATCAGCATTGCTTCTGCTGCTTATGTTCTTGCTTGATGTCCCATCATGACACTTTTGAGAGTGGTCAGCCATAGTTTGTATTGCCGTCAGAGCTTGAGTTGGTGTCATCCCCGAAATTGGTCCCTACGAATCAAGCAATTAACGGTTTGTAGTGATCAAACCTTTATAAAATATGTTTACCTTTTGATGGTTGTTTATGTCGTGGGTTGGGCACTTATATAGAAAATCATTATACCGTTCCCAAGCTTGGTATAACGATTCATCGCTTTCCTGTTTGAAGTTGTGGATGTCTTCAAGTCATTTAGCGGTCTTGGATGGTAGACAATACCTTTGGATAAAGGCTTTTTTAAGGAGGTCCCAAGTGTTGACAGCTCTTGGAGTGAGTCTATCCACCCATCTTTTAGTGGATCCAGTAAGAGTGAACAAGAACACACATAGTAGTACTGCGTCTTGTGATACTCCGAGAATATTAAAAAAACTTATAATGTTGAGGACTCAATCAACATGATCATGGGCATCCTTATTTTTATTCCCGGAGAAGGTGTCTTCCCTCAATTCTCGCATGAATTGACTCTTGATCTCAAAGTTAACATTGCCTCTGATTTTTAGTTTAACCATGGCTGGTGCCTGATTTTCTCATGACAATGCAAAGTATTGTTCCATGGTGAGAGTATTGATGTCTACTCCCGCCATAGTTCCTGCAGAATTTAGAAGTTAGAGAGAGAAATGGAAATAATTACAGGAAATCAAATTAATACTAATTTTTAGCTCCCCGGACAGGCGCGGCCAAAAAACTTGATGCGTATTTTTCTTTTTAAATAATTTTATATTCAAGTATAAATTTATAAACACCGAATTTCACACTAACAAACCACTAAAGGCAGAGAACCCAATCGTGAGTAGTGTAGAGATGGTAAATCCGAGGTCGTCCCAAGAGCTAAGTGTCAATTAGTTTTAATTTGAAGTGTCACGTTTTTAAAGTGTTTTGAGATTGATTTTGAAAATAACAGGAAAGTAAATATGCGGAAATTAAAAGAGATAGAAGTAATCAGGGGGAAAGGCGTACTAGCCTAGCCATTTCATTACTACCGTTATAACTATGTTTTCCTGTGTAATGTTACACCATCGTTTCATTAGTGGTTTCTAAAGTCGACAGACCTGAATAGATATCTTTAGTCTGCCTTATAATTCCTGCGATCCCGAATCCCCCGAAAGTCACGAAGTTAGGGAAACCAGGTCATAGTGATTAATCTCAACTATCCCAAGAACTAGTCTGATAACCTATGCTAATTATTAACCCTCTCTAAAAGAGTTCATGTGCTTTTTAGTATATTAAGTGATAGAGGCGGTAACATGGTTAGTTCCTACATTAGGGTTAGGATGATCACCCAACCCTAGTACCCTACTAATCCCACATTCAAGTGGTAATCTAATAGCATGATTAACATTATCTAAACCACCGCAATACTACCAAAACCTAGGTGTTATCCCACTAGTTTAATCCATTACACAACTATAATCTATACCAAGATGCTAGAAAATGAGAAGAAATCTTAGAGAGAGAAAGTAGAGAGAGAAACAAGGAGAATATTAGATTAGAGAGAAAAATGGGAAGTTACAAGTTATGGGAAAAGTAACTAACACCCTTCACCAAGTGAGGTGAAGGGATATTTATACCCTTTTGCCTTAAGTGAGGCGAATGGGCTTCTAAACGGGCCGGGCTTGGTTTAACTTGGGCTTTGAGCCCGAAACACGGACAATATTAGATTACAATCCAAGCCCGTTGAACCCGACTAGCCTATTACAATACAAGACCTAGTTTGACTTTCTTAGACCGATAACATTCTTATTTGACTTAATATAATTAAGGCTAACACTAGGGTTACATAATAGTCAAAGGATATCTAACGAAACCATGATCTAACAGGAAACAAACATTATAACAATAGTATATTCTTGATTAGGCTAGCACTTGAAGTGCTTAGCCGCTCATAGCAACAACAAAGCAAGAATTAATAAAGATAATCATGGATGGAAAACTCATAAGTCTTACAGAAGTTGTTTATGAACAATTAAATACAAAAGTAAGTTAAGTGTGATTTCCCTTGGACTTCTGGTAGAATTCTTCGATCTATGGAGGCCTTGATCACCCCCTTAGTTCTATGGTAGAATGGTTGATGTTAAAGTGGCTGAATGAGGCCTTTATTTATAGATTTCGAATATATTACGGCGTAACCTTTTAGAGGTTTACGTCGTAAACTACTAACGTGCACTTTCCATCTTGTAGGATTAAAGGATGTTACGGCGTAATAAAGTGTCCATGTTACGCCGTAATGCTGACTCAGATGACTTATCCGTCCATAATAATAATGGTACGGCGTAAACCTTACGTGTGGTTACGCCGTAATCTTGATGGGTGACATGTATTGCCTTGAATATATTACGGCGTAACACTATCGTAAGGGTTACGCCATCAAGTCTCGTAAAAATTTGTGCTTTCTTTATTTTTACGCAGGTATTTTTATGGGAAAATTAACACTAAAAAGTATCAAATATTTAATGTTATCAAAACATATCATAAAATTAAAGCTACTAGATCTCGAATTAAAAGAATTTTATCTTGAATTAATGTAATTAAATCACAAATTGAAGTAATTAAATGTCGAATTTAAGTATTATATCATGGATGAATACATTGAAAATGAAAAAGAAGGTTCGTGGGATAAGAAAGAGGAAAACAAATTAAGGGAAAAGTGAGTGGTACGTGTAAATCACTGAAGAACTTTTAGACTTATTATTGGGTTAAAACTTTCTATTTGATCGCATGGCCGTCATCGGATACTATGCTAGTATATTTAAAAAGTGATTTTTTAAAAGAAAAAATCTTTGAGAAATTTTTGGGTAACCATGGTTTCTGACCTTTTGGTTGACTAATTCATGGGGTTTGAACTCATCGCCACATAAACTCAAACCAGGTAAAGCCTTACCTTTTCTAAAGGTTGTGTGGTCACTTCAAGGTTGTTTGTATTTAGAAGGAATTGAACTTAAAACCTCACACATTAGAGAGATAATCACAAGACTTTTTGCCACTAGGTCACCCTTGAGTGGTTAAATCTTCAAGAAATTGAAGCATTTTCCAAATAAACAAAGGATTGAAGTTTCGACTAAAATTTGGGAGACCACCATAGGTTTCCAATAGTTTTCGCCAATATGTAGAAGTAGTGGGTACAACAAAGTTATAGGGTGATTAAGATCATGTGCTTGAAGCCACCACACCAGTACGTGTTATCGGCTCTGGTGTCATTCCCATGACGTTGGTATGTATCACCAAGAGTTTTAAGATTGCCTCCACCTAAGGTTTGGGTGATTTCTCCAAGATGGGTTATGTATTACCAAGAGTATTTTGCTCGGGTTTAAAGGTGAACAACTTACCTCCCGCTTCGTTAGTATGCAAGGATTCATAATCAACAAAAGTTTCCTTGGAATTTTCCATGCAACATTGAGTGTCGTGGGCACCACTACAAATCTCACATGAAGAGGCGATTTTGTTCACTTGAATGGATTGTTTATGAGCAATTTGAGCTTCCATCAAGCGTTGGACTTGATTTTCAAGCTCAATGAGTCGTCAGTCAGATTTACTCGAGACATCGGGAGGCAAAGAAATAGCCTTGACCGGTTTGGCATTATCACGTGGGTCATTCCAACTTTTTTTGTCATAAAGGGTGAGGGCCTCAATGATTTCCCAAGATTCCTTGGCACTTTTGTCATGAAGCTTACCACCGGCCGAATGGTTAATGATGCGCCTTGTGGCTTGATTGATATGGCCGCAAAAGATTTGGACTTGGAGCCAAAAGATCGATGCTATGATGAGGGACTTTTTGAAGTAAGCTCTTGAAATGAGTCCACATTTCATAGAGAGACTCACCATGATGTTGTTGGAGCATTAAAATGTCATTTTTAAGTTTAGTAATTCTCCCCGGTGGGAAAAACTGAGCGAGGAAACGTGAAGTGAGATCCTCCCAAGTGGAGATGGATCCCGCAGGTAGACATTGAAGCCAATTGCTAGCTTGACCGCAAAGAGAGAATTGAAATAAACGCAAGCGCGCTATCTCTCTAGAGGCACCGTTAAGGTCGATTGAGTTGGTAATTTTAGAAAATCCTTTTAGGTGTTGGTTTGGGTATTCAGACCAGAGTCCGTGGAATGCACATCCGTTTTGCACCAACCGGATGGTGTCGGGTCGCAAGTGACACTTCAGCATCCTTGGGGAGCATGATAGTGTTTTGATATCCCCCGTGGCTAGGTTTGGGGTAATCTCCTAAAGTATGAGGTTGGTTTTTGTCTCCCATGATGGTTAACTAAAGAGTGGTTACAAAACAAAGGGAACAAAGAAAAGATCGACTATGAGAAAACTAGAGAAAAGAAAATAAAAATCTCACTCAATAGGAATCTAGTTAGTAGACCTAAGCTAGATGGAATCCGAAACCTAGACTATTTCCCAGCAACGGCGCCAAAAACTTGATGTGGCAGGTTGCAACACTTAAGTTTTACAACCCTCCTAGGGAAAGTACCTAAACGTTGTGGTCTAGCATAGACAAGACTCGGGGGGTTGATCGTTCTCTCGGTAAATAGTGAGGTAGGCTTGAAAAGTATGTCACTACGGTTTAAGGGTTGAAGGAAGATTATTTTTGTATTTCTTTATTTTTATGATAACAAGTAAAACCAATATTTTGAGAGCGGGTTTTTTTCCTAAACCAATCTACTCCTAGTTATTCAGAAATATAAAATTGATAGGAAACTCGTATAGGTAAACAAACATGCTCATTTAATCATGTACTACTCCCTAGTTGCTCTATCTAACCTATTATGCCGTCACACCCTTGTTAGTGTAATGTGAAGTATTCTCCTAATTCAATTATGAGTTGGTCAAAAACGCACCTACGTGATCACCTAAGTAAGGGCTCTTGAAAACACATCTCCTACCCAATAGTTAAATCACGTGTATTAAATACTTATCTAACCATCCTACCAAATGTGAGGCTTTATTTGGTTAGTCGCATTTCAGTAGACGTCTAGCTAAGCAATTTATAACTAGTTTTTCTACTACCTTATGCGCACATCACTAGCAAGAAACAATAAGTTTAGATATTACAACTAGGTTTCATACAGTCATAAGCAAACACAATAAGATTTAGCCTAACATGTTAACAAGAAGAAAAGAAAACATATAATCAAACAATATAAGAAGAAAAGAAAACACATAATCAAACAATATAAGAAGAAGAGAAAACACATAATCAAACAATATAAAGACATTATTGAATGATTAATGAATGAATTACTTAACTTTAGGGCATAAAAAGCCCTAAAATTTGTCTATAGTACAAGCTCAAAGACTCTCCAAGTTTCTACACACGGAATATGAAAATTATTCCCGATGCATATAGAAAATACACCTTGATGGCATCAGGTTATACCCGTGACGCCGTCATGTCGTTCATCTGGGATTAGGGTTTCATCACCGCCTCATTTTGATGCCATCACAAGAAGTCATGACGCTATCACCTTGTAGTCTTGACGCCGTCAGGAAGACTGTCGAGATTTACTGTGCCATCAAAATCGTATTTATTTTAGCACTTTCTGGGCACTTTTGGTGAAGGCGTCAGTAAAGGTAGTCACGAAGCTGAAAAAGTCTAGGAATGATATATCAATAATGAAACAGGATAATCATTGCACTTATAAACTAAAACCAGCATTATATTTGATTAAACATGGTTAATATGTTTCCCTTACATTAGGCTTGATCACTTCTTTATCTTTTGTTAAATAACTTTTGTGTGTTAATTGTCATCAAAACCTTAGGTTAGATACCCAAACTCGTGCCAGTCTCTCAGACTGAAACCCCCCTTTAAACCTTAGAATTAGGATTAACAAAGATTAGAACTAACATAGATAACTCAAATACTAGTATACTTAGGAATTAACGCTCTCGCTCTTAGTGATCGACACCCTACTTACCAACGAAGTTACATCCGACCGGGTACACTACCCGTTAGAGTGTTTTTTTAGGTATAGTCGGCATAAAATAAATAGTAAAACTTGATACATAAAATACCTATGCACAATGACACATCAAGTTTTTGGCGCCGTTGCCGGGGAGTGAAATTGTTTATCTTATTAATTAGTGTTTTAGTTTAGATTTAGTTTAGTTTAGATTAATTTGCATATTTGTGTGTGTTTGTTTTGTGTGTTTGATTTTTTGCATTGTATATTTTGCATATTGTGTGTTTGTGTATTTTTCTGCATTGTTACAGTCTGCTGTAACTTTCTGAGTCGAATACTCAATACGACGTATTTATCTTCTTGGATACGGCGTATAAATTTTTCAAACCAATACAGCCTATTCGACTCTATCATGAATATAGCGTATTTAGTTTACTGAATACGGCGTATTAGTCTATTTGACCATTTTCTTTCCCAGCAAATTTATTACAGGTTAAAATGGACGACCCTAACATTACTATGGAAGAGTATATCAGGCTTGAGGAATAAAAAGCTCGCAGGCGTGGTAAGGTGTATAACTGGAAAACTGCTACATACGGTAAGATCTAGTACGATGAAGACTTTCACGACCTCAGATCTGTTGAAACTGAATTCCCAGCTATAGTCTTTAATGACGCGTTAACATCTGAAGTAGCACTCTCATGTGAACCCACAGTAAGTCACATGAGTGTGCACCGTCACAGTGTAGCAAATTCTTACTCAACCACAACACCACTCAACTTATCTTGAGCGCACTTTTCCAGAACTACAAGAATGCGACCATCTCTCCGACATCGTCTCTTCACATCGACGATCTCTTACCTATGTACTACAGTATACATCTGACAAAGACATATCGCTATTATTCTTCACTATCAAACAAAATATACATTACTGCTCACAGCGCACACTCGATTTACAGCGCGCGACTAAATACACACGCGAAAATGATAATGAAACACACATGTCACATCATACCAGTATCCATACTTCAGCCAACCAACCAAGACCACAACGGAGCCAAGTCTATCTATGAGAGCACTGCGTTTTCAGAGCCAACATACAGCACTTTATCACATCAAGAAATGAGACTAAGCAATCCCACTAGTCCATTCACTCTATCTCTCTATCTCATCTGACCTGCGAGATAATGATGTAGCTTCAAAAATACCACGACATTATCACTTAGACACTTCCCACATCTACCAACTGCGTCGTCTAGTAAAAGATTTTAAGAATGAGTTCCCAGCCATTGCCTATAATGATGCTCTAACGTCTAAGTTAGATTTCTATGAACCTACTGTAAGTCCTCAACAAATCGATGAATTTGATGAAACGTCATTATCTGAATGTGATGGTGAGGAACAAAACGTTATATTGATCTATTTCTTTTTAACGTAATTTATCTTGATGATTTAAAATCGGATAAGGACAATGATGATGATGATAAAGTCGATATCAAACAATTTTCAGAGGATAATGTAATAAATACCGATGTTGATGCCTATGCACAAGGGTCAAATAAGCTTTTGGAAATAAGTCATGATACAATTAGTAAAATTCTTACTGCTAAATTTTTATCAAGGAATTAAATGATAATATCGTGACTTGGAATTATCGTAACAAAGGGATGTCATTCATTTTTATAATTAAGAATCTATATGTGCCGTTGGGCATCCCATTCAACCCCAAATTGTTTTATAAGGATGTAATTAAATTGGAGCAAGTCTAACTTAAAGACTATTATGTAAACAAAAGTGCTTGCCGGGAGACAACTCGTAATGTATTTTCAATTTTCTTATCGAGTGTGTCTTTTCAGACTGTCTATATGGCGTAATCGAACCCCATGGATGTGGCGTATTCACTACCTGGACGTCATCCAGTCTTTATTTTTCTGCAATTTAAACTTTATTGTCAGACTAGTCGATACGGCGTATTCGTTAAATGAATACAGCGTATTCGACTTATGACATGTACTTAGGATTGTTTTCTACAGGTATTGATACGGCGTATCCTTGGGTATGGATACGACGTATCGACTTTACAATTTTAGGTTTTTATTTTGTTTTCTAACCAAATGATTATCCGGTAATAGAATTACACTTGTTTTCCTATATTGTATACAAGAACCTTCTGAAGACGACGTTGGTGGAGTACTTTTTGGAATCTAATGTGTGTTGTAGTCATGTAGGCATTCTGACACCTCTACAACACACATTCTTGCTCATAAACGCAACATGGAGGATCATACCGAGCAAAACCCAAGGGGGTTTCTCATTCTAATTCTTTTAATTTCCCATTTTTAATGTTTTATTTATACAATGAGGGCGTTGTATAATTCAAGTGGGGGAGGAGAATCAAAACGCTTACTTGTCATATTTTTCACATTAAAATGCTTGAATTATGCTTAAAATTAAAAAAATTAAAGCATACTTTTGTGAAATTACTAGTTACATAACCTGCACACATAACCCTTATTAGATATTGTGAGGATTCAGCCTTATCCGTTTCCAAATGTTTACCTAAATCCCACAAAAATATGAGTGTGCCGGTGATGTTGTAGTTTCACATTAAAATGCTTAAATTATACTTAAAATTAAAAAAAATCAAGCATACTTTTGTGAAATTACTAGTTACATAACCTGCACACATAACCCTTATTATATATTGTGAGGATTCAGCCTTATCTGTTTTCAAATGTTTACCCAAATCCCACAAAAATATGAGTGTGCCGGTGATGTTGTAGACTTTAGAACTTGGCTTGGTATATCTATTCGAGACCACAATAATGAGTACTATGGATTTAAATGGAGTAATTTGTTTAAATTGGTAAATTTCTAAGATTACACCAAAAAAGCCTATATATGTTGTAGTATTAACTAACCACACCAGTTAGTTAACCCCCGTATAAACCATCTGTTTACTCTCATTTTAAGAGTAAGATACTCCTAGAAAGACCTGCTGAGCCATTCCATTCTTTTTTACACCAAATATTTGTTACGTTACACCTTTACACCTTAGTCTACCCTGTTAGATTAACTTCATTTATCAGTTGCTAATTGCTTTAGTGTAAATTATGTATTTCTTGTGTCTTGTGTCATTTTCTATCTCTGAGAAAAATTGCACATTGCAACTGGGAATGTAAAAAATAGTCAAAACTCATGTATTTTTACTACCATCACAATTATTGGTACGTCCGAAGAATGAAGAATTATCGAAGAAATTATCCGGAGTTATTATCATCATGAAGATGGTGAAATTACACTGATATTCGTAGTATAGTATTGTTTAAAAAAAGAAAAAAAACAATCTAAAAAATTAGAAAATTGCAACAAAAAAGGAGGAAAATCTGAAGATAGTCGGTTTGTTAAAGCTTAAACCGATGATATTATTTAAAGGATCGATTATTCGTTGATAGATGGTTATAAATCGACGATATAAAGTTTTGTATAAAGTGGTAGATATTGCCACTTGTCTTTGTAAAAGTATGTATAGTATGGGACGATTGGGAGTTGACGTTACGGGAACGCTAACTTAGGTTGTTGTTTTTGATCTATGATCAAGACGTTTGTGAATATAGTTGTGTCTTTATCATGGTAACGGTCGGGAAAAAGTATCTAGCAACGTGTACCTTATATGTTTGGACTTAATCTATTTGTTTCGTAAATTTTATTTAACAACAATTTATTTCCCTTTCCTAATGATTAACCTTAGGTTTTACTCGAATGAGGATGTGATCGAATCATGCATGTCTATTCCGTCGTTACGGCTATGTATGTGTGATTTAGCCACCTTGTTGGTTTATTACTTTTGGTGAAAGTTAGAAGATCCATACACTATATCACTCTACTAGTTCTATTCTTTAGCTTATTCGAGTTAAGGTTTGAATGTAGTCATATATGTCTATCCCATTGTTATGGGTGTGTATGTATGGTCTTTGTCACATTTTCTTGAATATTGGTATCGGTAGAAACTAGATAAAGTGATCAAACCCTTATAAGCCTTATAAATAAAACTCAATTTACCTTTATAAACTTGTTACTCCTTAGCTCTGGTGGTGGAGATGTGTATCCTTGCCAAGCTTATGATAGAATACTCGTCACGACGAAGCAATTGAGATAATTAGTTATATGTTACCACATAGATTAGTTGGGTGATTTGAGTGTTTTCATCTTCCTATTTCGTGAGTTGTTTGGTTGTGTGCTAGTAATTGATCAAATAAATGCTTAACGGAAAAATCCTTAGGGATACATTTTCATAAACTTCTAAAGGCTACTTGAGGACAAGTAGGATTTAAGTGGGGGGATATTTGATGACATCAAATAACGTCACTTTTATAGCATCATTTATCCCATGTAAATTACCTATTTTGTATAATTATTGCGAGAATTGGTACTTAATCATTTATATTTGAGATTTGCAGTAATTATGGAGTACTTTGTGAAGATTAGCTAAAAGTCACGCATTTTGGAGCATAACCAAAGAGTTCAAGAAAGTCTACTGATCTGACAGCAAATACGTCGTATTATTCTAGACCTATACGACGTATCCAAGACTTTGACGAATTAAAAGACCATTACCTGACTTTGAAGAATACACCGTATCCACATCAACGATACGCCATATATAATACTTTTGTCAACAAAGAAGAACCAACTGGTTTTACATCAGTACGTCGTATCCATCAAGAAGATACGACGTATCCGTGCATGCAGTTCACAAATAACCACGAAGGATTGAAGACCCAATACGCCGTATCCACGAAGACTCAATACGATGTATCAAAGGTCAAACATTAGAAGATTCTGAAAGATATCAATCGTGGTCCCTACTTCAAGAAATCCCTAAATACGTCGTATCGCACATCGCCCGATACGGCGTATTGATCAATTTCCAGACTTTATAAATACAAAACCCTAAACTCAGTTGTAGACATGCTTTTAACCACCAAGTCCTATTTTTAGAAGATCTAAGAAGCTAAGAAGGTCCTGCAAAGTGCTCCATTCCATAGGAAAACCTTTGTGATCTCTACACTCCATTATACACATTCGGTTAGCATTATGTTTAATCGTTCATCTATGATTTCGTGTATTGTTACAATGACTATAGGCTAATAGGTATTAGCCATGTTTATGATAATTTAATGTTTGGTTTATGTTTATTTTGACTTGTCTTATGTTTATCAATTTATACTCGCTTATGTGCTTAAGTATGCAACCTATCATTCAACTGGGTCAAGTCCTACATATTTAATGTGCTGCAACTTCGGTGTTGTATGGGTGTAGGCTAAGAGTCCAGGATAGCTCTCCATATAGCAATTTATATATCTAAAATCACAGGATCACAAATATTGACCTATCTTTACCATTGGTTTATGTGAACAAGTTGGACTAGCAGGTGACTTGGGATCAACAAATAACGTACTGATTCCTTTGGTAAAGACTTGGACAGTGGACTACTAGTATATAAAGTGCCGTTAAGCAGTAAGTTAGTAAAGGCTCGATGAGCTAGGTATCGATAAGATCACCATTATTGTCTCCTAAGATAGATTATAAGCAACCACGAAGAGGTTTATGCGAATTTGGTTAATTGTGACAGGATTGCCAAGTCTAGGTCTTAGGAAGAAGTGCCACCTAAGTCTAGGAATGATATATCAACAATGAAACAGGATAATCATTGCACTTATAAACTAAAACCAGCATTATATTTGATTAAACATGGTTAATATGTTTCCCTTACATTAGGCTTGACCGCTTCTTTATATTTTGTTAAATCACTTATGTGTGTTAATTGTCATCAAAACCTTAGGTTAGATACCCAAACTCGTGCCAGTATCTCAGACTAAAACCCCCTTTAAACCTTAGACTTAGGATTAACATAGATTAGAACTAACATAGATAACTAAAATACTAGTAGACTTAGGAATTAACGCTCTCGCTCTTAGTGATCTACACCCTACTTACCAACGAAGCTACATCTGACCGGGTACACTGCCCGTTAGAGTTTTGTTTTTAGGTATAGTCGGTATAAAATAAATTGTAAAACTTGATACATAAAATACCTACGCACAACGACACATCAAGTTTTTGGCGCCGTTGCCGAGGAGTGAAGTTGTTTAATTCTTATTAATTAGTGTTTTAGTTTAGATTTAGTTTAGTTTAGATTAATTTGCATATTTTTGTGTGTTTGTTTTGTGTGTTTGATTATTTGCATTGTATATTTTTGTATATTGTGTGTTTTTCTGCATTGTTACAGTCTGCTGTAACTTTCTGAGTCGAATACTCAATATGGCGTGGTAAGGTGTATAACTGGGAAACTGCTACGTATGGTAAGATCTAGTATGATGAAGACGTTTACGACCTCAGATCTGTTGAAACTGAATTCCTAGCTATAGTCTTTAATGACGCGTTAACATCTGAAGTAGCCGGTTCGGGTCGGGTGGACTTTTAAACCGGAAAACCCAAACCGGTACTAACCAATTAGGACCGGTTAGTAACCGATTACTGTGGGAAAAACCGGTTAAAAACTGGTTTTTTAAGCTGCTATTCGGTGGGAAAGGTGCTCGAGTTTTTGTTTATTTTCCAAATGCGTCTTATACATAATAAACTCAATAAACTTCAACTTTTATTAAATAAGCTCATAATACATCAAACATAAACTGCTTGAAACACAAAGCTAATACATCGAGCTATTTATTCATCAGAAAGCTAATACATTGGATAGTGAGGTCTTATTCGGAGTCCTCAGAACCGGACCTAGCTTGTTCATCTAGAACGATTTCTTCATCGGAAAGATTAATTGCATAACCCGCTTCCGCCTCGACATCGAGTAATTGTTGTTCGATATCTAAACATTCGCCTTCGAGATTTGAAGTGTGTTGTATATGTTCTTGTACGTCTAAGTGATCCTTCAAGCAAATACACATCTCCAAAAATGGCGTGAGTCTTGTTCTTCGTATCGATAATACCCTTCCACTAAGAGAAATAACGGATTCCGAAGCAACCGTAGAAGCTTGTACGCTTAGTAAATCTCGAGCCATGATGGCTAGAACGAGAAATTGAGATTTCATTTCTTTCCACCAACACAAAATATCAAAGCTATCAAATTCTTCTTGTCCCATAACGCTTATCCAATCGGTTCCGGTATATCTCCTAAATTCGTTATTACCGATTTGGTCACTCCTAGACGATGATGAAGGGGCCGAACTCGTTGAAACATTTGTTGAACCATATCTAGCAAAATAAATATCAAATAAATCTTTAAAGCATTTGTTAAAATAATTTTTGCAATTGTTGTAAAGTGAATGTTTTCATGATGCAAATCCAAATTAATAGAAATCTTCTCAATAAATAGTTCCACCAAGCTAATGTTATAACATGGGTTCAATGCGGCGGCACAAGTAATTACCGGTGGAATTTCTTTGAAATATTTCTAAGTTTTTCTTTTACCGGTTCAACTATCATATCATATGGTGGACCGCTTAATTCGAATTCGCCTATTTTTGAACACATTGCAAAAAGTTGTTGGAGTACGAAATGACTCGTGGGATAATAAACATCCAATAATAAAGTTGTTGCATCTTTAAAAACTTCGAGTAAATCGCTTAATTTTTGAATAATCTCTCAACTATGGACGAAAAATGGTTCAATACGTTGGTTCTTTTGGGCAAGATCATCATGAAAAACACTTAAAGGAATTTTTTGGCGTAAAACACATTTTAACATTAAATAAGTCGAGTTCCATCTTGTAGGAACATCCAATTAGGTGTTAAAAAATGCGTTTTCTTTTCGTTACACAATGCCATATAATCTACATATCTTCTTTTAGGCCCACAAAATATATCTTGCAACATTGTTTTAAAAGCGTTTTTTTATCTACATTATTTCGGTACCGCTAGTCCGTCTTGCACAACCAAGTTTATGATGTGGGCAACACATCGACTATGATAAAAAAATATCGTTCAACGGTGGTTGGTATTTTAGTATTAGTTTAGTGGCGGCATTTGTATTGTTAGAAGCGTTATCAAATGAGACTGAAAGAATCTTATCTTATAATTTAAACTTTTTTAATACATCTCGTAACTTACGAAATAAATTTATACTCGTGTGAGGATAATCAAAGTTTTCAAAATCAATTGTACGCTTCATTATTTGCCAAGTTGCGGGATCAACCCAATGCACGGTAACACAAAGGTACGAACCGCGCAAACCATGAGGAGCCGACCAAACATCAGTAGTTAAGTTTACACTTGTATTTAAATTTTCAAACCGTTTATGAGTTTGAGTTTGACCCTTTTCCACATTTTAAGTGCATCACGTCTAAGAGTAGCACGACTTACTTGATTATATCACGGTTGAAGACATTTTTGAATGACATTAGTCAATCTCCGGTTATCAAAGTGGTTGAACGACAAACCTTCTTGAATCACAAAGCTTGTAAATTGTTGTCGATACCGATCTACCTCGTATGCAAAAAGACCCCTCCCTCTCGTGACATAGATGATTAACCCGCATCCGGAGGGGTTTTGATTGCAGGGCAATACTTTTTTCGTAATGTTGCTTCAACGTCGAGTTGGATGAAAAATTTATAAACTTACTACAAAGTTTACAACGAGCCTTCATACTCCCATCCGACATCTTGCAAAGATCGTAATGTTGCCAAATTTCCGGGTTTCGGTTTGTTTGTATAACCTCAACAATCGTCGGTTCATTTGAAGATCCAACACCGACGGAAGTTGAAGAACTTTGAGTTGCCATTTTGTGAGCGTTTAGTGAGCGATTTGTAAGTGTTTTTGAGAGTTTTGATTGTTATAACTAAAGCAAAGCCAACATGAGTATTTATACTAAATTTAGGAGGGTTATAAGGTGCCATAAAGCCAAAAAAAATCTAAACGTTACTCCTTACATTTGTTCTGCTTGCCTGCTTCTCTTTTACAGTGAGATTCTAACATCTCAAAATTTTAACCGGTTAGGAACCGGTTATTACCTCGCTTAGCCAACCAGGTCTGGTTACTAACCGATTTCCAACCGGACAAACAGATAGAACCCATAACCGGTCACTAACCGTTGGTTATTCCGTAACTGGAACCAGTTAGAGTCAATAACCGGTGATGGCGGGTAAGAAAAAAACTACGGATGTGAGTGATGGGTTAGAAGTACCGACGCCCGTTACCCACAGGTTCCATCCCATTTGACACCCTTGTTGTAACCAAACACGTATTTTTACTAGTTTATAATTTCAAATACTAGAAAAATCACCTATGAAGTGGTGAGGAATGATCCCAATCGATTATTCAGAATTATTTTGTTTGATTCAAACATGGTTGTCGAGGTATATTTTTCTTCTTCTTCTTTTTATATCATTTAATTCTTTTTTGATTGAAAAATTAGAGTTTTTGTGATTTGCTGCAGGTTACAATAATCGGTATGGATGATACCATGGTGATGGTTGAAAATCATTATATGCTTGAGCTTGAAAAAAAGCTATCAAACTCTATTGTCGCACTAAATCCAAAGTATTGTTTTTTTCACTTCTTGTTTTTCATTAATTCTATGGTTATATGAGTTAAGTACATAGATAGTCCTTGTGGTTGTCCCGAAATTGCAACTTTCATCCTAAAAGTCCCGAAATTACACCAGTCGTCCCTGTAGTTGTTCATTTTGAGTTGATCGGTCCTTTTACCGTAACTTCATCCAAAACTTCGTTATCTTTTTCTCTCGTCAGGGGTAAAATGGTCAGATCAAGTGCTTCTCCATTAAATATCCACCTAACTTTTACTTTAAGTCAACTCTTTTACTTTTTTATTTCATTCTTTGTCCCTCCATCTTCTTTCCACATGCAATCCCTGATGTTGTTCTTTATTGTCTGATCATGGTGAAGTTAAGTGTTGATTTGAATGAGCCTAAAGATAGCTCAAACACTGATAAAGCTGCACAAAATGGTAAGAACATCAGAATTCCGGCATTATAATTGCAGGTCGTACCCCTAAGTCACTGACATTGAAAATCCACCATGGCAGGTAGTTTACACCAACACCTAGTAGGTCTTACATTGGTGGACATGTATCATCAGTTAATGTTGTTGACATTGATGATTTTTGTTTACATGACCTTAAATATATGGTAGTTAAACTTAGTTATGGTGTAGAAGACTTAATGTACTGCCATTTTTTGATACCAAGTTTAGGCTTAGATTATGGTCTACACAGTTTGAATGTTGATGCTGATGTGTTAGAGATGGCAAAGTATGTTAAGGACTATAAAATAATTTTGGTGTATGTTGAACATGGAAGTAGTAATGTAGACACAAGTATCTTTGTTACACCTAAGAATGGAGTTGCAATAGCAGTTGATAATCACTTAAGAAAGGCTCCTATAGAAATTGATAGTAGTCCTGATGTGAATAGGAATTTAACACCTATGTGTCATAGGATTTTGAAAAAAGAGTGGGAACAGGTTAGCTCTAATTCATTAAGCATTGGTGAAGTAATGAAAATTTGACTAAAAACAGCCTTCTAGTTTTGTGGAAGCATCAATTGTAGTAGAGTGTGCTGAAGATCCTTTTGAAGAACTTGATGACATACTAGGTGAGTATGCACCCATTGGGAAGCAGATAACTAGGAATGAGATCACTGGGAATGATATCACTAGGAATGAGAGCACTAGGAATGAGATCACTAGGAAGCAGATGGTAGTTCATGTAGGTAACAGTTCTACAGTCGATGATTCGCTTGAATTGGAGATGCTATTTGAGACAAAAGGGGCTGGTCTTGTTGGAAAGTTCAAAGAAATTAAGGTTGATGTAGATAATGAATCAGAAGAAGAGAGTGACACAGAAGGAGATTATACAATGGATAGTGATTTAGAGGATTTGGATTATGATCCAAAGCATGATGATGTGTTTGATGGTGATGAACATATAGTTGAATAAGTTCATGTGAATATGAAAATTTTCAGATTCACTATAGACCCTAAACATGATACAAGTATAGGTGGTGTTGATGTTCAAGATGATGATCTAGATGTCATTGATTATGACTCATTTGGCAGTGACTTAGATGATGGAATTAATTCTGAAAGGAGAATGCAACTTAGGGAATTAAGAAGAATAGGCAAGCAAAAAAACAAGGGTCCTAATAAGTATTACTTCTACTTAGGGCAGCAATTTGCTAATAAGGACATTGTGAAAGGAAGAGTTAAGAAACATTCAGTTGAGACTAGAAGACAACTAATACTAGTAAAAAATGATAATGAAAGGGTGAGAGTTAGATGTGAAGGCACAATTCTAGCATTGGTCCCTTATGTTTCTATTGATAATAATACAGACAAAAATGTATTTTCTCAAACAAAAGGTGGTTTAGCCATTAGAGAGAACATCAATAGGCAGTTAGTTGATGGCAGAGATTAACCCATCATTACTTGTTTGGAATATATTAGAGAGTACTTGATGAAGAGGATTGTGGTAGTTCAGAAAGTGATGGCTAAGACTGTTCGGCCACTTACTCCTTTTGTGACAAAAATGTTTGATGCTATTAAAAAATGGCTACTGAGTACAATGTTCAATGGAATGGAGGTTTTTTATATCAAGTAACTGGGCCTTACAAGGATCAGTATATTGTTAACATGGATAGAAGGGTGTGTTCTTGTAGGAAGTGGGAGCTGACTGGAATACCATGTAACCATGTTGTGGCTGCAATATACAACATGTATGAGAATTCAGTGGGAGGTGGTATGCCTAAACAATGGGTTCATGCTGCTTACAGACTTGAAACATGGGCACATGTATACTCATTCAAGGTCAACCCATGTAATGAAAGGGATATGTGGCCAGTAGTTGAGTCTAGAACAGTCATAATACCACCTTTGTATAAACCCCCAATTGGTAGGACACCAAAAAAGAGGAAGAACTCAAATGATAAGATTACAAGTCAAAGTGCTTCATCAGGCAAGCTTTCTAGGAAGGGCAAGTCAGTCAGTTATGGTAAATGTGGCAATGTGGGTCATAACAAGAGGGCAAGTCAGTCATTTTATTAGGTAACTGAGATGTGCAAATTGGAGTGGTCATAACAAGGTAAAGTCTGCAGGTGTCAATGTGGTAGTTCAAAGAGTTAAGTTGGTGCATAACATAGGTAAGGTCTCTGGTCCAAGCTGCTGGTGGCCAAACAAATTTGATCTGGTCAATCGAGCTGGTTCAAAAAGGAAGGTTCTCTGGACAGCTGTTGGTGCAAAATACAAATGTCACTACAGGTCAACTGATAGGTGCGCTATGGAAGAGTCTCTGGTGCAAAGCTGTCATGTTATTAGAGGAAGGTCTCGTGGTCAAGGCTTGTCGAATACAGTGAAAAGGACCTCAAGTCACCCATGTGCAAAGCACAAAATCGACACATTTGATGTATGTACCCTGTAAAATCATATAATATGTTGCATATTTTCTGAGACAAAATTTTGATCATGTTCCACATGAACTAGTTTTCAGTTGGTGTAGTTTTTATGATTTAGTGGCAAACACAACGTGACAACTAAGATGTTAATTGTAATGTGTGATATTATTTATCATGAACATGACTTTGAAACTCTGTCACATTATGATGCTGAAGCTAATGAAAATGGAATGGGTGTGAGCTTCTTTTGTTGGCATTCAAAAGCACATCCTCATGCCATTTTAGCTCTGCATAGCCGAGTATATTAATAGCTCTTTATAGTCCAAAACATCTTACTTTAAAGTGATCTGATATTTATGATAAAGCTTTTTACTGTAAATTGGTAATGTATGTGTGCACCTATTATGGAGCTACCAAATGCCTTTATATACGGTGATAGGTTACGTTGTGGTTCTCCTGATGTACTATATACAAAACTTGAGTATACGAGTTCGACATCTTTGTCATCGTGGCTATAGAAGGTAATTACATGTTTATATTTAGTTTTTTAATCTTTATTATCAACTATTTTGCTATCTATTTCAATTGGTATTACCATCAATGACGAGATTAAGATTTTCTGCTTGATTACTTACGATAGCAATGATATTTTAGTTATATGGTTTAAATAATACCATTTAACCCACGAATTAATCTTCAGGTTTTGGATCCACTCAGACAAGTGATATTTATTAATATAGGTTTGTATGTTATCCTTTCATTTTTCTTTGTTATGTCCTGTATGTTGTTGTGTGACCGTGTTCCTTACAAAGGGTTTATGTTCACAGATCGTGTGCCTGGTCTAGAGGTCAAAGATAGCAAGGCAGTAAATAATCATTTATTATGTAAATTATGCCTGATCTCAAGATACACTTTCAGGTATGTGTTATATAAACAATTATGATTTGATCAATGAGCTTTGCTGATTCTTTTATTTTTTTAGAAAATGTAATTGATAAGCTAATTGTTTTGTAGGCAACTAATATATAAAGAAGGTGATCCTTAGTAACCATCTTTAGTTGATCCTTAGTAACCATTTTTAAGAACTCATGAGTCATGGAACTCCATCAGGTAATATTGACACATGTACACTCAGTAATTATTTTAAATTAATCGAACATTATGTACGACTATTTTCCCATCACGACAGTAGTTTAGAAGAGGTTCATGCCATCTCTCCACTAATTCTTCCATCGATATGTGGTAGTAGGAAGAGAATTTTTTTTTTTAATTGAAAATGGTATCTTAGGTTAAAGTTAATATGATTTTTATTAGTGGAAGAAATTTAGACACAGAAATTTAGCATAACAGTGTCTGATTACAAGGTATTTGTCATAACAACATTCTTAAATTCTTTATTGCTGCTGATTATGATATTATATCATAACAGCTCTATTTATACTGTAATATGAAAAACTATGTCTCTATCTTATAAGTTATTTATCATAGAAGTTGTATGTCGTAATCTTATAAATTTTATATATATTTTATGACGTTTTGGACATAATGTGTTTTAGTCATCCCAAGTACCAAATCCACTCATCTTACCACATCTTTGTAACATATATCAAGATATTGAGTTTCAATTATTCATGCTGCAGAAAGAAATGCCAACAACTGAAGCTACTGCCCAAGGGTTTGCCTCAATGCTCTGTGCAAATGGACCTGAGGTTGAATGGAGAATATGCACCGTATGGGAAGATGCTTAAAGTTCCTGAAATCATGGGAAGCTGCTTAAAGCTACTTTGCTTGAAATTATGTAAAGTTGCGGCGCCTTTAAAACCTCCCATATCGGGCAAAGTACTGCTACTGCTATGGTGGGTCCTGCAGAATTTAAGGTTAATTAATTTCTACACAACCGTGATGAATCTTTTGAATGTTTTTAACTAAATTGTGACCATCAATTTTTTATTTTAACCACATCACTCTTGGCCAGGGGCTTCAAACCAGCACTTATCCTCGAGAGGCTTTATTTTCGATTACACTTCCCATATTAGGCCTGATTCTCTTTGCGCTATTGATAGACAACATGCAGGTTTGTCACAGATTAACTTTTACACATGAAATAGTGTTCTTGATGTTAGTTACGTGAATATTCTTTTGTCTGCAATGACATCTTCATCTATTTAGAAGTTTATTAAACTATGTATGTAGTAGAAGATACGACTATACATTATATGTATGCGTAATATGAAATCTCATTTTATGACTATAAGCCACCCGAACATGATAATCGATACGCATTACCTAATTTTTTTCCCATTAACTCATTTGTTCTATTTCTTCCAATCAAACAGACCCAAAAGTAGTTCCCTCTATTTGCATTTTCAAACTGATATAAATATGCTTGCTAACCTTTAATAATGCTGCAACAGACATACCTACAATCACTTACTATTCGCCTTGAAAAAAAGAGATTCAAGAGGCGTGACGTGTCAGACGTTACTTCCATTACAAGTGGTTAGGAACTCGTGTAGTGGACGAAGAGAGTTTGGTTCAAAGCTTACCCAAGGTAAGAGAGATCAAGCGTCATCTTTCTATATCTTTAGTCAAAAGGGTAAATCGCCGGTCTCTATTTTGGTTATTTTAGATTCCTCTATTTTGTCATTTAAAATGGTACTTGAATATATGAAATGTAAACACACTTTTTTTATCCAACTGATAATCATCACACTTTTAAGAATCCAAATGATGTCATTTAAAATGGTACGTGAATATATGAAATATCGCACAAAATTCAATAAAGGCGAAAAAAAGAAAACATACCCTTTCGTACTAAATTATTCATGTAGATATGACAATTATCAGCGAGTAATCAAGAATAAAATAGGCCCATCCTTTTGCGAACTTACATCAAATATTGTGATGAATATGACGATCATCATATCTAAAAGTTATAAAACATCTTCGAACAACGCTTCAATAAGCTTGCAAAGTCCTATTTATGGCCATCATGACACAAGTTTTAAGATGTCTGTTTGCATCTTACCCCACAATGCCATACTATGACATGAGGCAAAAGCTTGCAAAGCCCACAACTGGCAGGCACTAAGTTGGACTACGCAAAATCTTGTTGGTTTTCTCTAACAATACGTAGCTTATAAGTAATTTATTATACCCCAGGTTCATAGAACATTGTGTAGAAATATCTATGATGGTATTCATATTACAATAGTAATTTGTTTTGTTGCATTAATTGATTTTTATGAAAGTCAACATTTCCAATGCTCTTTAAGAATCTCTTTTGATATATTAGTATTTACCATAAAAGCTTACAATTATTAGATAGTTTATTTCTAAAATCCCATGTTCTCTTATCTTCATTGGTCCTTGGATGTTTTTTACTGATTTTATGATATGAGACTATGGGAGTATGAGATAATGAGTTGGTTGAATGATAGGAATTTGTAATGAGGAATACACGGTTACCAAAATGTGCTGGTCTACCGAATGATAATTAAAGTTATAAAATCAAGTATGTGAGCTCAATAAGCCAGTCACACATCCTTTAACCGAAATAATGGTTATAAATGAACTCTTTTTGCAGACCACCACATAATATGTTTTTGTTTCCTTGCAGCTTGGTTGCATCATGTGAAAGAATAGGTTACTGAGATGGTTGTATGGTCTTTTTTACGGCCTTGCTATACAAAAAGGTGCATCATATGCTAACAACAATGTCCATTCCAAACACTTAATGAAGTTTCAAACAATGAGGAACTACAACAATTCTACAAGGAACGTTATATATAAAGACGTTTTTCATAGATTATAAGTTTACGTACTTTTGTTACGTTTATTTTGAATATGATTTTATTTTTTTCTTTTTAACATCAATGTATCAAGCATTTTTTTTCCTTATCTTTTAAATATTTCTTGAAGCTAGCCGCCCATCGAGCGGGCCTTAAAGCTAGTATATATATATATTTTGCTTACAAGGATATAATTGCAAATTTGGTCCTCGGCAAAAATGAAATAACCAAATATAACCTTCCTCTTTATATTTTCCTTTAAATTTTCATTTTCTTTTGTACGTTTTCATACATTTTCTTACGCTTTCATATGTTTTTAATCTGTTTTCTTACGCTTTCATACGTTTTCAATCTGTTTTTATATGTTTTCATACATTTTATACGTTTTCCTCCGTTTTTATACATTTTTACACGTTTTCTTACATTTTCGTCCATTTTCATACATTTTCCGGTTTTCATACGTTTATTTACGCTTTAATACGTTTTTGAACGTTTTATACATTTTTATTCGTATTTATAAGTTTTCATACGTTTTCACCAGGCATTACACGTTTTCATACGTTTTTATATGTTTTTGTACGTTTTTATCCGTTTTATATGTTTTCATCCATTTTAGTCCATTTTTCTTACGTTTTTGTACATTTTAATACATTTTTGGACGTTTAATATGCTTTAATAATACGTTTTTGCATACTGTAGGGCGGAAAACTTAACTTTATACCTTTTGCATTGAACATGATGAAATTGATTAATGGTACAAGGAACATGAGGGGTATCCCCTGTTGGCCAATCTACACATATTAACAGGTAGATGTCTCATGTCTACACATATTTGGGGCAACAGGAAGAGGCAAGTTGTCATTTGAAAGAAAACGCTCTTTGTTTGTATAAGGTTCTAAACCTCCGCACCCTGATGAAAAATCCATTTCTTTTCCATCTTATTAGTAAAGCCTAAACATCTTTATTGAAGCCTAGCTAACGAGAAATCAAAACGATAACGCACCTTTCCTAAATCTAGAATCGAAATAGAAGAGAAGGCATTTCTTTCTCAAAGTCAACTTTCTCCATTCTCTTCTTGCTTTAGAAAGATTGCAGCTAGCGTGCTGGACTAATATAATAGAAAGTCAAGACTCTTCTCCTATTCTACGAATCTACAACTCTCTTTACTGAGCGTGGGACTCCATTATATCCCGACTAGTGGTTATCCTATCAGGCCATTTGGTGGACAGCTTAAACTTAGGACCCACCCTTTTGATTAGATTGGTTTCTGTCTTTAATCAAGATGGTACAGGGCGCGTCGGAAACGGTCGGTAGTACTTAGTCTCTCCCGAGAGGTCTAATCTCTTGTGTTACTGTTTTTTTTTCTTTTTTCAAGAAAGAAAAAAAAAAAGGTCGATCGATTTTGGCTCCTCCCTTCCCACCGCATTAGATGCGGTATCGCAGGTACTACGAGCCCTCTGTCCCACGGAAATTTAACCGGCTCGCGTGGTTTCACCGGCTCCACCGAAATACTCTCATTTGTTGAAGCGGTGCATAGTGCGTTTTGGCGCCGAGCGAAAATCAGTTATTCATGATGTGAAAACTTTAGCACCCCTTGTTTTCTTTATTGTTTCCAGGGGCGACGGCGTTTTAATGAAGTCTATCCGAACCGAATTAGGCTTCTCAGATCAGGCTGAGGCTTAAGTTGTACTTTATTATTCAAGGTAAGAGTGTTTTCCGCCGACTTGCATCCTTTTGTACAGGTAGATTGGAACAGTTCTACACCACTTGGTACTGGAATTATTTCACTTGGTACTGTATTTACCTTCTGTTATCACAGCAATACCCCAAAAGCTAAATCCCTACAAAAGAACACGATTAAGATTAACCTGAGTTCTTAATAATGTACTCAATGAACTCGGTTAAGGATCAAGATGTCTTTAACCATAAACCATAAATCCAAAGAAACCGATTACAAACATGATCCATGAAGATTTAAGCACCAATTAGCCACTAATGTCACATGAAGAAACACACATATCATCTACTCATGAACTTCTAAAAACAACCCAGCCTGATGTGTATCTCATCCACCAATTCTATGCACTGTTTCATGATAAGACCATCTTTTTCATTGGTCTTCAATGCATCTTTGTCCACATGAGCTCTGCGAGCATCTTTAGCCGCTTTCTTTTCAACTTCTCTTGAAGTGCCTTCGCGTCCCTGCTCAAATAATACAAACAAATATTATACGGCCTTATTAAGCACGTGGTTACGAACTAACTTGACCATTATAGCAACCTATCTCAAATTCGATACACAAGAATCAATTTTTTTTAAATTTTTAACTTTTTCAGCTAATCTATAAAACTTCTCTATTAAGTCTAAAGCAACTGAAAGTCATCAAAGTTATTCATTAGAACCGTGACATTATTATCATTTTTATATAACCACATTCAAACAAACGCTTGATTGAAGCAAAACAAGCTCGGCGGTATAATTAGATTAGACTAGCTCACAAAACATCCAATTTATCTAAATCCCTAAATGCAAAACATAAAAAACCATTAGACGGCTCAACGTAGTCGCTTGGGTTTAAGGATCAGACCCGCTCCGATATCGTGTTAAACAATGAAAACCCCATGAGAGGTATTATATCCCTAAAACCCTAATTGACTCCAAGCCCACAAACCGAACTTAGGCCTACTAATGTATCATCTAATACTCCAATGATCAACGCGAGTTAGATAAATAGAAAATCTATTAAGATATGTATCCACCAAATATCAATCACCAAACTCTATAACAACATAATAGAATCACTTAAATTGAAGAAAGGCTAATACAAATATTGTAGAAATCATCTTTATAAAAAAAATCTAATTAATAAAAGTTATCTTTAAAATCACATAGAGTTTATGTAATGCAAAAGAAAATCGAACTACTCAAACATAAACCCTAAAACAAAACAAAGACTAAAAAACAATCATAAATGACTAAAGATTCAGCAACGACACCCTTCAATTTACTAACGACTAGATATAAACAGTTTTTTAAAATCATCTAATGACACACACTACTTGTTTCCGGTCATGCAATCAAATACTCACTCATTCATCCTCCATATCGAAGTCATTAGGCGTGTTATGTGCATGAATCCTCTTGCCGTCATGCGTGAATCTCACGGTATTATAGTCCACCTTTGCACGAACACCCCAAGTCATCATAACACGTAGTACGTAGCGGAGCATCACGTCTCACCCTGAAGTATGGATCAAATTCGTTTAAACTACTTACCACCTTCAGATTGATATAAGAGGAGCCTTTAGTAGGATCTACTTCATCTTCTTTTTCTTCTTTAACTCTCACACGTTCATTTGAATCCATTAGTTCGGTTAAAGTTTTGTTTATGAGAATGGGAGTTTTATTTATAATGGTTAAAGACGAGTTATCTAGGGTTTAAAATACGAAAGAAAGCTATACAAAGGATAAGATTTACTTGATTTGTTTTAAAATTTGGAGTAAATCGTGATCTATGATTAATTAGAACCCCGTCAAATTTACATTGTTCACGCTCATTTTTTCATAAAGCGATATATTTAACCAGTTACGGATATTATATTTGCTTTTATCAGGTAGAGTATATGGTACATATAAATTTCGAGTAATTATTTGGCATTGTCTAGTCCAAATAAGTCACGATTAGAGTATTTTGGCCCGGTAGTATATAACGAGCAATAATATATTAACGAGATGCAAAACAACTCGCGCGTTGCGGCGGCGCTATTTTGTAACTTAGAGGTTGGTTTATGCTATTTTTTATACTCAAGGGGGTTTTTTTTTCATAACTAAGAGGTGTTCTCACAGCTTGTTTTATATTTTTCAAAGGGTTTTTTGTGTATTGAATACCGTGAATTGATTAGGCAGTTTAGGGTGTGTTTTGAAAGTATACTTTTTTAAAATATATATATTAAACGGCAACATTTTTTATAAAATGGTACGTATGCCAGAAGCATTGCAATATTGGGCTCGTTTTGTTCGCAATTCGAAGATCTTTCCGCGTGTATTGTTTTATCTGAATGAATCGGTGGATATGCGTTACATATGTGATAAATAAAGTTTATTATATAAGAAAGTCGTAAATAGTTAAAAGTTGAGGGTACGGCTTGTAAGTTTTTTTTTTCAACCTATTTATATTAAACTTCAACATTTTGTTCGCAATTCAAAGATCTTATCGCATGTATTTTTTATCCGAACGAATCGGTAGATATGTATTACTACCTCCGTCCCATATTAAATGTTCAGTTTTGACTTTTGCAGTCTTTCTTTTTAAACTTTGACCTTAAATAATTTTTTTGTGTTAATATAATACTTGATGAAAATTATACCAAATGAAAATACATTTAAAACTCAATCGATTCATATATTTTACATCAAGTATTATATAACACAAATAAAAATATTTAAGGTCAAAGTTGAAAAAGAAAAACAATAAAAAGTCAAAGTGGACATTTAAAAATTAAAGTATAGATTATATAAAAAAGTCGTAAATAGTTAAAAGTTGAAGGTCCGTTTTGTAAGTTTTGCTTTTTCATTTTGGGTCGATGGATTATTTATATTGTATTTTGGGCTAGTGTTGGGTCAGATTTTGGGCTAGTGTTTTATCCACTGTTTGGGCTAGTGTTTTTTCCACTGTTTTTGGCGTCTTCCGTAATGATAAATAAGATATATAGTAATAACTTTTTTTAAAGTTAAATATTAAATATTGTGATAATTTAAAAATTCTTTACTACGCGGTATGCATTTTGTAATGTTAAAGATTTTACTATAAAACTATATTAAACTTTTAATACGTGTATTGTCATAATATTCGTGTACACACAAGTTTTTACATATATTTTTTATTATGTGTTAATATTGATTAATAATTTGTATAGATTTTTATTGCACAAAAGATTTAACTTTGCTTCTCTTGTGGGTTGAGTAGTCGGGGTTTTACAGTGGGTCAGGCTGCTTTGAAAACCGCATCATACAAAGTGACAAAACACGAAAAAGCATGCATTGAAAATCAACACGTGTTTATTTCTTTCGCTTTTGATACATTTGGTTTTCTTGCACCTGAGGCGATGGACATACTCAATAGAATTCAACAGGTTATGAACAGTAATGTTATGACGCCTAAATTCACAAATGTTGTTTTCCATAGGATTAGCTTTGCAATTCAAAAAGGCTAGCTTGCTCGTTTGCCTTGCACCACTATGTAAATAATAAGTTATTATAATAAATACAACATTTAATTTAGCTATTTATATCATTTTCTAGACATTATATGTAGAATCTCGTCTATCTATTTTCATCTGACGATAAAGTGTGGGGTCATGCTTTCATTTTGATATTTATATTCGTGTTAATAATAATTTAAGCCGATTTCTAAACCCATACGCGGGTTAAACTTATAAAGAGTAATTACACGAGTCGTTAATAAATGCGGATAGTTAAAAAATAATTTAATACGATATCCTTATGTAATTGCTCTTTTATACAATAGTAAAGAAAATGAACTCGTTATGATGTCGCAAAATCGACTTCGTTTAGGGGTTGGCATAGGCCGGGTGTGAGTGGGTTTGGGCCAAGCGGCGTCGTTTTGGGATGGAACGATGTTGTTTTGGGCTCAAGGTTACAGTTTAATGTATTACTTAAACTAAACGACGCCTTTTTTTAGGGGGGGTTGCTTATATACAAGCGCGGGATACAACAAACACAGACACTCAGAAACACAAACCGAGTAACACACACACAGAAACCAAAATCGAGATCTGGAGCAACAACATTCGAACAAGAATTGTTTAGTGCTGTATGTAAGTAATACCTTTTTTTTAATGTAATTTATTCGGTGACCGTGATGATGAATTGTGTTTTTTAATTTTGCCGTTTAATAGTGTTGTTTTTTAATGTTCTTCTAATTTCGACGTTTGAAGTTAGAATTGTTTTAGGGGTTTGATGTGAGAGTCGTAGAGACTTCTACATGAAGTTTTACAACTCTCTAGGCAGTGTACCTAATCATTGCAGTGTAGTATAGGCAAGACTCGGGGGTTGTTATCGTTCTCTAGGGGAATAGGTTGGGAAGGCTCGAACAGAGCTTAACCGAGATCTACTCGATTGAAAGAAGATTATTTTTGTATTTTTATGTTTTATAGAAAGCAGGTAAATCAATGGTTTGAGAGATTGGTTTGTTTAACTAATTATAATCTAAACTACTAGTGATAACTTTATGATAAAATGATGTATTTGCTTAATCATGCACTACTCATTAGATTGCTTCTCCTAATCATGTTGCCTTTGTCACAACTCGTGATGATATGTGCAAGGATATTTCCTATTGTCTATGACAACTCGAAATTACAACGAAAACCCGCGTCCTATTTTAAGCCTATCGTTAAGGCAAAACGCAACAAGTAAGGTAAGTTGAGACAATTACAAGGCTTCTTAAGGCAGTATATTAATGAAATTGAAATACCTTAAGAGGGATCAAGCATATAAGGGGTAATGGTCTAGGTATGCAGGTTGTTACGTATGTATTCCTTTCTAACACTTCTAGCGTTTTCACTAGACGTATATGCTCATTTTCAATATCTTTTGGCGCGTTTTCTAAAGTCCTATCCGCGCACATTCATCACAAGAAGCAACAGTAAAAGGATCTACAATCCAACTTTCATGCAACCATAAGTAAATATAAAAGAGGGTTTAGCCTAACATGTTATAAAGAAAGCAAGAACATAAATCAATCAAACAACACATAGACATATTGAATTTATTAATAGAATAGATATATCTATACTTGGATTAAAACATGGTATCAAGGTCAGTTACAATAGGTTTTGAGGCCTAACGTCGGCCAACTAGAAGCTGACGTAAATACTTAGGGTGCTTGGCTCTCAAAAAGTTATACTAATGTTCCTCAACTGAAAATTCCTAAAATTCGGCTTAATTAATATAAGGAAATCGAATTGCTCGATGGCGTCCAGAGATGTAAGTCGCGACGCCATCACCAAATTAATCTTCTATGAGATATGAACTGAAGTTGGTTAAGTCACCCTGGACCCCATCGTACATTTTCCTGACGCCTGTCACTAGTAAGATTGGACGAAGGCGTCGCTTATGCTTGTGAAAGACCGTTTCCACGCTGTGGTATGCATAATTCTTCATGAGAATTTGGTGTAGGATCTGTAGTACTTGTCCGTTTTCTCATAAATAAGCCTAATAGTCAAGTGTTATTTCCTGCCAAAAGTGTCTATCCATTGCTAAAAATCTAAAACAAGACGTATTAAGGACCTACATCTGAGCATTTTTGCATAATTTAAGGGGTTAAATGCGACCCCGGAAATAGTGTATAAAAATAACACCTTATCAAATACCCTAACTTGGGATTTTGCTTGTCCTCAAGCAAATTGGGCTTTTTCTACTAGTCAAATCAGCAAATAATTAGGGTGTCATTTAACCTACTCTTTAAAAGTATTTTACAACACAACTTTTAGACCTCATAATTAAAAACGATCACGGGAAAGAATATGTACTATCATCTCCCCACATAAGTGTTTGGGATTATCTCTTTCACTCAGGTGTATAATAAATTATAACAACTATGGGAAATGAAAAATTAACACTCATTACCTGTCATAGTATATAAATTACCATAGGCTTAGTAAATGATCAAACCTCCATCGCTAGGCGCAAGCATTAATCATTACTATCAAAGAGGTCATTTTAATGGGTTTTGGGGTGTAATTTGGTGACTTTTGGATGAATTTAGGGTGAAAGGGTTAGCTCGGTTAGCTAATTATTCATAAGAATTACATCGTTGGTTTGGTTGTTAAGCTCAAAGCTCGGGCAAGATTATACAACTTACAAAAACTTATCCAGCTTTATTTATCAGTTTTCCTTGACTCTAATATAAACATAGACATATGCAAATGGCAGCCCCTACATTTTTTTACTTTTTTTATATATATTTTTTTCGTACACTTTTTCTCTGCCATTGCTTAAACATATTATACATCATAGGGGTTTATAGAACACACCCCTAACTGAAACTCTTTACTTAATGAATATTTACAATTAAACTAATGCCCGGAATTGAGGTGGAATCAACATAACCCTGGAGCTTAATTGAGCTGATCTATGAGGGTAAATAACATGACTTCTTCCCTAAGCTCTTTATAAGATGAGATACTACAACTGAATTCCATCGTCCCAAAATAATATTTACAAGGATACGGACTTAGCAATTGTGTACTCAAATAATTAATTGGGAGTTTTAAAAATCAATAATGTGTACTAATAAATGTGTGTATACATACAAAGGTTAGGCTCTTAAGGCAGATTTAGGTGTGTTAATAATTGGTATAAAGGTTTTGACAATGTTCTTCATAATAACGGATCACAAAAAAATTATACGAGCAACGTGAAAAAGGATAGGCTCGGAGGGTTGTACTAGGGGTATCCAATGCACTAAAAAACTAAAGTGGCATAGGCAAGGGTGCAATGTGGGATAGTTATATGATCGGTCTACGTGTGACCTTCATCAACAATTAAGGTTTAAAGTCACATATGTAATCCTAGTGCTCAATATTTTCTAAAGCAAATCCTACTACTTTACTAATGCGGTTCTATGGTACAACTCTATAGTGTACTACGATACCAATGTCTCCAGACAAAGGCTGATAAAGGACCCTTACGTACACATCTGTAACGACGATAGGACACATCATGACGCATATCCAATCCATAACTCGAACAAGATAATAGGTATAAACTATCTTTGGGTATCAAACATAGTACCGATTTCCTCTAGATCTAAAGGCGAACCTATAGTTTTGGAGCGGAATTCTGTAGGGTTTTTGTGCTAGTATATATACTAATTCCTATCCATGTGACGTATTATAATACTCGGTTATTCGTCGGATATATGTGTCATAAAAAATTTTTTTTGGTCAAAATTACCAAATTTTTGCTACGTTTCGATTAATTACCCATCATTTTAAAGGAAAAAAGCAAATGGGAAAATGAAGGGAATAGTTTCTATGGCTTATTTTCCCCTCTCTACACTTAGGTCTGATCATTGTCCCCAATGTTCTATAGGAAGTACCCGTATAGACGATAAAGAGAAAGATACTTGTACTCCCAGGTCCTTGCTCCATAATGGGAGCAACATGCGATTAATGGTTTAAATTGTCTCCCATGAACCCATCTAAGGAAACACTTCCTTAAGAACTAGATAGAGGCTTTCTTCTCATCAATATAAATGTAATCAAGACAAAGACAACTACCCAAGCATAAATTAGGGGATAGAAATATACAATGAGCAGTTTAGGTTTTTTGACTCTATGAAAGCAGTAAATATAGGATGGAGTAATGATGTAATTGTTGGTTTATGCAGGTTATAAAAGATTACAATTTTTAAATGAATTGTGCCAAATATTGTTTTAAAATACTTGAATTTTTTGGAATTTGTCTTGTTAGCTAGGTGAACGATTTCTGTAGGTGGGCTCACGACGTCGTCAGGATAAATCCTGACGCCATCGCCAGCGACTGTGAAAGTTTTCTTTGAAAAATTTCCTGCACGCGATTATATAAGTTATTTCATGTATGAATTACTGCATGAAACCCGAGATTAGTCAATACAATCATATGAATCGAAACTGACGCGAATTAATCTAAACAATTTATTTAATATGTTTGAATTGGTTCTTAAAAACCAGATATTTCCCCTACACTTATTTTGTTGCAAAATACTTTTGATTGCAATTAAGACGAGGTTAAAAACAAAGCAAAGCATGATTACATAAATGATGAATTCAAACATAAAAGAATAAACGAGAAGAATTAAAACACACGACACTCCTAATATGCGGGAAAATAAACATTGGGTTGCCTCCCAAGAAGCGTTTTTCTTTATTTATGAATCTTGTAGTTGTCACACCTCGCCAAGGCGGAAACACAAGGCGTAACATTATGGGTATTGATACGTACGAAACGTGTCGAGTAATATAATATAGTAATTCCCGTTAGAAATAAAAATCACTTTAAGAAAAGTAAATATTATTCTTCCGGATGTCGTAATCTACGTTGAGATTTGAATTGAAAACCACGTTTATGTTTTGAAGTAAAATGTTTGATTATCTTTTTAGATTTTTGATTTTAGAAATTAAACTACTTTTAGAAAACTAATTTTAGAAATTATACTAATATTAATACTAGAATTACTAATCAATTAAACTACGAGAATTATGCTAAAATGATCTAAAAATATTTATAAGAAGAATATGCTTGCTAAGTGATGTAAAAAGTTCCTCAAGTGTGAATTAAGGTTTTACTTAACGAATTAATTTCCTTAGAAAATATATTTATCTCACAACGTTGGTTTCTATTGACAAAAATCCATTAAAAAGATATTAATTACTAGATGTGTTATTTGATTAATTTTCGGATTTTGCCCTTCAAACAACCAAATGACAAATCTAAATAATCCGGAAAAAATTATTAATCAACTAAACCTTTTTCAAATCCACACTTAGTTCCCAATTCACAATATCACTTAACAAGCACTAATAAAACTACTCACTAAGCATAACGATCAAATAAGCAAAACAAAACATTTTATACTAATAATTCCACACTAATGAATTGAAATAGGATAGAAAAATGAAACCGAATTAAAGAGCCGCGAATAAACGATAACCACCCGATTTAATAAGCTAAAGAAAATAATCAAATTCTATCTAGCTTATTAAACCCTTAAGCTCCACGTCTCATGAGTTGACTGGTACCAAAATCAAAAAATAAACAAACTGTTAATGTGATACACATTTTAATCTCAATTCCACAATTCAAATTTCCTAATACTCGAACCTAACAGAAATCCAATCAAACCAAGGCCCATATGTAAATTACTACAATACAATCACACCCCAAGGTCCAATAACCAGACGTGGCCCAAATAAATCAAATGTAGCCAAATACAGCCTAATAGTGTGGGATTTTTAGTACCAGCTAAACGAAACTTTACAAAGCACAATTCTAAATCAAATAAGCACTAGGATTAAGGAAAAGCGAGTTTATAAACCAACTAAGCAAGCACAACGATTGTCAAATAAGCTAAATCGAAACTGATATCAAATAAGCGTCCCAAAAACTAAATAAGCACGGATTCGCAACCTTAGAAATCAAATAAGCTATTCCGATTAATAAACTACTAAATAAGCAAACATTAATATGAATAAGCATTCCACGAGATCAAAACACTATTAATAACTCGAGATAAGCTACTAACACTTTATCAACTTAATCGCAAACTAGACAAAGCAAATAAGCAAAATGATTATCTTATCTAGACAATTTAAGCTCAAAATGAAATCGAATAAGCTAGGAATGAGCAAATAAGAAAATAAGAAAACTAGAAAAGAAAAAATGTAATAAGCTGTAGCTTATTTGGAAACTATGAGCTTAAATATATTCGAATAAGCTAATCTAAGCTTAGTCGAGCTATGAAAGTAAGCTAGGAAGGTAATAAGCTAAAACAGCTTATAAGAAAATAAGCTAAAACTTAACAGCTTATTGATGAGCTTATTTGACGTGGCTTATTAAAGAACTCTAGATCTAATCGAATAAGCTATAAGGTATCTTATTCGAGTAGCTTAGAAGACCTGAATAAGCTGTGAGAAATAAGCTAGAAATAAGCTAGAGAAGAGAAAGCTTATTACGAAAAGAAATTAAAGAAAAGAAAAGAGAAATAAGCACTTTGGATAAGCTAAACAAATCTCAAACCATCTTTCATATCATTAAGCTTCAAGATCTTATTACAAAAGGACAAATAAGCTTATGAAAAGCTTTTACAAAACTTGGAAATAAGCAAAAGAAACAAAGAAAAATAATGCTACTCTAAAATTTTTGTAAACTAAATCTTATAAATCAAAAATGAGGGGAGCGTGTGGTTTTTATAGGAAGAGAGGGGGTAATTGTGAAAGTATTCCCACCGACCTAATGATTGAGAGCCAATCATTGGCCTTTATTTCTCCACCTCGTACAATAGGCGTGACAGGGTCTTGATCCTTCAATGGATTAGGGACACGTGGACATGCCAGCAAATTTATAACCGATCCTCAAATGATAGAAGAGCACGTGGCCTTCTTATCCATTTCAATTCTAAACCGAGCAATTTGATAGTATAAAAAGGAAGGGCACGTGGAAGCTTTTGATTTGAAAATGAGGATGTAGTGGAGGTGCATGTGAAGCCATTTTGATTTATTTCTCTAGCACATGAGGGTGACGACACTTCTTCATCTCTTATACAAAAAATGATATTGGGCCAAATTTTGTTGTTGGGCTTGATTTTGAGCTATAGATAACATGGGCTAGCCCGACCCATATTAATGGGTTACGGGCCGACCCAATAAGCAATGAAGGCACCGATGGACTCGTAATTTCGCGCTCTTTCCAATGGCATGCTCAGGGAGTTTTCACGACTATATCTTGATCTTGAATATTAAGCACTCTTGATTGAAACGAGTCCGAAAATACCCGTTTATGCTTTGTTTTTAATCCTTAGTACCTGCATGACATAAAAATACCAAACAAACATATTTGCAAGATAATTATCCATATTTTAGTATTTTTCTCTGTATTATAGTGTTTTTTCAGGGTAATAAGGATGTGTGTTTTAGCACACATCAAATTCTCCCACACTAAGCCATTGTTGGTCTCGCACGCAATATTTATAAACCACGCCCGGAAATAAATAATTAAATCCTCCGTCAACTTATGACCCCTCACATCAAACAAGAACATAAAAGGTCCATTAAAATGTTCAAAAATTATTTATTTCAAAAACGCCCCCGTTTTAACCATTTATTAAATAAAAGAAAAAGATTAAGATAAAATTTTCTAATAGGCTTTAAGAACGGGAGTTCGTCATCCTCGACTTTTCACAATCCCCAAACTAAGCTTAAAACGAAATCACAGTCAAATATAATATTAGATGCTAACACTACTCATAAATGCTAATTGTGTACGCATTAGCCATTTTTTGCTCTCTTATTCTTAATTCCTCTAAGGATTTTGTTAATACAAATATTCGCGCAAAAACGATATTTATATTTAATGATCTTCATGGTTTGATAATAACAAATATAATGCCATACAACGTAAAAGTTTACGTAAACAAGTTATTTAGTCGAAAGTTTGCTCACCACGAAGGTATCACACAACATATCACATTGGGTAGGTGTACCCATCCGATCCAATAACCAACACAATGTGGGTAGGCATACCCCTCCGATCTAATAATCACAAAGCATGAGGTAGGCGTACCTCTTTTGATCCTAAATAACACATGTATCACATAGTCATATAATGTCCAAAAGCAATTTAAAACACATAATCACAGCGATAAAACATTTCAAAACATATTTTGCATCATTTTCATCCCAAGAAAAACATAATAATAAGACTATGAAACTCACTTGATGCATAACTACTTCATAATATCCTTGAAATCAACTAAACACAAATAAAACCCATGTTACACGCGATTAGGCTAAATGCCCAAGACGATGTAACTATCAATTGATGGACTACTAGGTTTATATTATGATTATAAACCCTTTACCATACTTCCCATAACTTACTTATACTCTAATTACCTTTAATCATTCATTCTAGTTTTCTAATTTTTTGGCAGAATTTTGTAGGCACTTTATGACTACAAATAAAATACTAAATCACCAAAACTGACTGTGGAAACCTACAACACGTGATAGGTTCTTTGATCATTTAAGCTCGAGGTTGTTTAGACCTCATCTAGGATAATATAGTAACAATGAAATAAATTGCAACATCGAAAATTAATAAACACAAAACAAAGATTACTTCAGTTTTTCTTTATAATCAAACCACAGCCCAAATAACTATATGATCATAAAAATCAGTTACTCTATAGTAGTAACAGTGATCAAAGATCCTTGAGGCTAAACTCTAGACGTCTACACTAATTATACAAACGTGTACAACAATACTTTTGCATCTAGTCGACTCTCCTGTAAAGAACACACACTTTTCTAAATGCTTTAAAAACAATTATGGTCAGACCTCCTTTTAGCATAAGGATCAAGGCTTAACATGGAAGCTAATAAAATATATAATGAGTAAATCAAATAAAATATTCAACTTATCTCTTTATCTTTATCTCATTTTGACCAAATCTTTATTTTCTTATTACATCTTTAAAATCCCATAATTGACGACTTTGGTCCCTTTGGTTTGTTCCATCTTTGTTTCATTGTGAGTTTGACTTATCAACTCAATATAATTCCCATCAACTTCCCCTAGTTGATAAATGAAAGAAAACCAAATAAGCACGAACTTCCTCCTGAAGTTTAATATACGAATGAAAAACTTCCCCCCCTTAAGCTACCAAGGATCTCCAAGTTGCAAATCATCAAATATTCTCCCCTTTTGTCACTCATCAATAGGGGACTAAAGTATCAACTTGTACTCACAACCACAAACACTATCACACTATCCTAATCCAGTCCTTCCCTCAACTCAAATTACACCTCCATGACATGTCCCCCCCCCCCCCCCTTAATATAAAGAACTTACAAGAAGTAGAAACTTAAACTAGCAGTATAAGTAATAACTAGCCGAATAAAAACCCTCACCTTAATGTATCCTACTAAATGGTTAAACATTTTAAACATTAAGCTTCCCCTGAAACTCCATATGTTACCATTTCTTGAATCTTTAATTCTGTAGGCTCAATGTAATGATACTGATGAAGAAAATTAAGTATTACAAACTTTATGCAGAATATACAACCCATAACTGTGGTCTTATATCTTGTACTATCCACGTGATGTCAAACGTATACCCAAAATCAATGTATAAGGAGACCGCAATCTCTTGACAATTATCCTTATCTTCTATGAGACACATAACCAAAGTGATAGCAAATGTGAGCATTGAGCACCATAAGAAAAATCACACACCTTTGCTAGATTTGTCAATTTTTCGTCACAACATTGTAAAGTACAAACCAGTTACCTCCTGCTAAAAGGTATGATAAAACACAAACCTAAATAATTCCACTTCATCGTCAAATAAGTGATAAATAATCATCTTCGTAATCAATTCGAACAAATAATCCAAAATACGAGCCATTAAACATTTAAATCTATCTCAAATACCTCTTGAACCAGTATGTGTAACAAATCCAAAACCAAAATACCTCTGCCCGAGATCTTATAAGTAACCGAGAACAAATCTTCGTGTGTTATCCGATATCGAACAACACTAACAATATAAACTTCTTTCTCGGACAAATCAAACAGCCTTAAAAACTTGAACAGCATAAAGTATACGAACAACATTAAATTCCATAGCAGCACTAATCTGGTTCTAGCAGTATTAAGTACTTTGCATTGGCAGCTTTAAACAAAACCAAACCTGCTCGTAGTACAACATGCAACAACACCCCATAACTTAAAAATCTGTCATCATGTGCACGTCCAACCAGCAGCATAAATAGCAATATAAATAACTTCACCATTATACACGGAAGTTAAATATGGGAAAAAGAATATAATCCCTAAGAAATAGGGTTTTCATATTAACGGATATCCCATTCCAAAATTCACGCATAATATTCAAAACACATTCAACCACGAATCATCCATAAAATAATAACATGTATAATCTGCTGCGTTTCACACCTTCTCTTGTCTTAAATCACAACAAAGAAAACATCATGATGGACGAAGAACCCTAACAGTACGAACATCAACAAAGTATGAACGAATGCCAAATAATCTTTATCATTGAACATACCTGCTGCTTCTGCATGAAAAACCCGTTTGGAACTGATTGATGTCAAATCTTACTGTCTTTAAACCATGTCGTGATAGTACTAGTATTAATCAAAAAGAAACTTTATTGATAACAGTTTCTACATTCACAGCATCATCATCTTCAAGTTAAAATAGAGCAATCTTGTTATGATACAAGCTTCCAGTAAACCCTAATAATCCGAACCTTGAAAATCGACTTGTATAGTATAAAACTCTATTAGGGTTTCAACTAATATTCATGATCATCACTTGAATGATTTCAGCAGCAATAAAATATCATAATCATTTATGCCGAATTCCTGTCATCTTGAGGTCGTGTACCAGCAATCATGTTTTCATTAAAGACAACACTTTAAAGTGTCGCAAAAACTCTAAAATCACCAAAATCGCCAATACACCAAAAAAAGAAAATCATACCATTTTTTTCTTTCATAGCATGACATCAACAAACCTTGTAGATCCTAGATCAAGAGCCACGACGATCTGATACCAATTGTGGAAACCTACAACACGTGATAGGTTCTTTGATCGTTTAAGCTCGAGGTTGTTTAGACCTCATCTTATCTTCTTAAGGAGACTCCTTCGCAGAAATCTTCATCTTTTGATATCTTTGACCAAATCTTCCATAATTCTTCATCAGCTTGTAGAATTATTTAATGACGATTTTGATCCTTTTGTTTCATTACTTGTTTCTTTTGTCTCATCAAATCTATAATTCCTAACATAAACCAATGAAAACCCCCATGTCTTCCGATACCAAACTCACAAAAGACGAAGAGTGTGAGTCGGTAGATGGTACCAAGTATCGAGGCATGATAGGTAATTTATTACACCTAACGGCAAGTAGGCCTGATATCATGTTTAGTGTCTGCCTTTGTGCCTGCTTCCAAGAGGCTCCCAAAACCTCTAACCTTGTAGCGGTTAAGCGTATCTTTCGATACATTAAAGGCACTACGCACTTAGGATTATGGTATCATATGGGGACCGACATAGAAGCAGTAGTATATGACGACTCTGATCATGCGGGAGATTATGTAGACCGAAAGAGCACTAGCAATATTTGTACGTTCATGGGATGTTGTTTGACATCTTGGTTCTCGAAGAAACAAACCGCTCTTGCTATATCCACTTCCGAAGCCGAATACGTAAGTGCCAGAAAGGCATGTCAACAAGCATTATGGATGAAACAAGCTCTTATCGACTATGACGTTCGACTCGACGACGTTCTGATCATGTGCGACAATAAAGGCGCGATTGACCTTAGCAAAAACCCGGTGCAGCATTTTCGAACTAAACCCATCGAAATAGATTAACCACTTCTTCCGTGTAATGTCCAGAAAGGACATATTTCAATAAAAAAGTGTCCGTCCGTCGAAAACATCGCCGACATTCTTTACGAAACCCCTTTAACTAATCGTTTTAACTATCTATTCCTTGGATTAGAATGTGCGACAATAAAGGCGCGATTGACCTTAGCAAAAACCCGGTGCAGCATTTTCGAACTAAACCCATCGAAATACATCACCACTTTCTTTGTGATAATGTCCAGAAAGGACATATTTCAATCAAAAAAGTGTCCACGTCGACAACATCGCCAACATTCTTACGAAACCCCTTAAACGTGAATCGTTTAACTATCTATGTCTTGGTTTAGGAATGATGGAACACAATTCATAAATCACGGTAGTTCGCTTCTCCTTCTTCTGTCTCAATTCTAGTCCATGTTCTATTTCGTGTCGTGACAACTTAAATACTTCATCCGAAGTACCTTAAGCATTTTTAATTCGCGAAATGCAAATTAAAACGTCACTCCTCTTTGTAAAATTTTCTTCAAAAACTAAGTCTAAAATCCCTCACTGAGGGCGGCCTCCATATCCACGCGGGCCCCCAATATATTTGGGACCGCCTAACAATATAGGACCGCCAACAACAGACACCATATTTTACACTTAGTCAAAATTTTCTCAAAATACAAAACAAACACCCCATTTCTTCTCTGCATCGACGAACACGACTAAAACAACCCAAAAACTCAAAATCACCCATTAAAACTTAAATTGAAGATCTAATCAACACCTATAATCAAGACTGTCAAGATCATGATCCCACCTGGGATCGTTTTTGCCTTTGCAAGATCGAGATCGTAAGATCGGATCAGATCGTAAGATCCTACCAAAGTATTCATGTTATGTAACCAACGAATAAAAATGGGGGGGGGGGGGGAGGGTGGGGGGGGGGGGGTGGTGTGGGAAGCTCAAAATTCTATATTTATTTCTACTCATCATCAAATATAAATTTATATAATAACCTCTTGAAAATGTCAAAGTTTAAATTTAAAATACCAAAGTAAAAGTAAAACATAAAAAAGGGTCAATTTCAATCGTCCATTTTCACGATTAGCGGAATAAAATTACATAACATTCGTCATAAACGTCTCAAACAAAAGTACTTCACTAGTATCACTACAATAAGCAATCTGAAATAAACACTTAAAGGTCCAATAGTTAAAGAGTTAAAACCAATGAAAAAGGATAAAAGAAAAAACAACAATTTACTTGTAAAGATTTTTTTTTGCTTAAGGAAACAAGAAGAGAGAAGAGAGAACCCAAATTTTGTTTTCATGTAAATTTCAATTTGGGAAAGTAGATAATTAGGTTTATTGATTTAGAAAATCTAGGAATGAAACGTCAATACTTGTTACTGAGATCAGCGGACTCGTATTGTTCTTTTTTGGGCCAAAAAAAGTAATGGGATAGTAAGTATGTAAGTCAATAAGTTAGTAACTTGGTAATTTGGTAAACTCGTATCGACAGGCGATCCTACGATCTTACGCGCGAGTTTACGATATGGGACCGCCAACAGCAAACTCCTATATTTCACACTTAGTCAAAATTTTCTTAAACTCAAAAAAAACAAACACCCCCTCTCCCTACTGCAGCGACGAACACAACCAAAAACAACCCAAAACTCAAAATTAACCATTAAAACACTAATTGAAGATAAAATCAATTTCTTTCAATTTGAGTCTAGGGTTCATGATGAACACTAAAAATTAAAATTGGGGATTTTCCATTTTTCTTTTAGTTTTGTACAATTAGGACTACTATGTTACAATGTATAACTAATATGCTTCCCGTAGACATAGGATTTGCATACATTAGTGAGTTTGTCGAAAAATTGATTTCGAACCAAAACCCCAATTTTATTTTCAAATCACTCACGTTAAGAACGTAATAAAATTGTTGTTATGAATTTTTAATACAACTTAAAAATGATTTTCAACACATGCATAATGATCTCATGAACAAAGTTCTAGATACATAATTCATATGTATTTTTCAACATGTTTTGGATGAGCAAAATCAAATTAAGGAGCGTTTAGATTAACTCTTAGAATTTTATATTTAGGTCGAGTTAATCATTACTCCACATTTGTTACATCTAAGCACACACTAGGCACGAACTTAAAATATGAATACAAGTATAAGAAATTAAAATATGATTTTGGTTGTCTTATTTTAGGTGACAATGCCTTGAATTATCAGACTAGATCATCAAAAGACCCGAAACTACATTCACTCATATCAAATGAATTTAATCAACCTTTACAAAACACAATTGCAAGTCTTGAAAAACGATACTTTCATGAGGGCAGGGTTGTGAGTCAAAATTTTGAAAACATGAGTCATATCCGTGCTAAGTTTGAATCAATTGATTTTGATTGTTTGTTAAACATAAACGAACAAAGTGTTCCTTGTTTTGTTCTCAAGTTCTATAGTCAACTAACTTTTGATTATAACTCCACGGGTCTTTTTGTGGTCAACTTTATTATACAAAGTAAGTCATTCTCTCTCACTCTCGAGGAATTCGGTCAAATCTTAAAAATACCGTTCAAAGGTCAAGTGTCACACACCGACATGTGGTCACTCGACTACTTGTCAATAAGTGTTCCGAGTAAAGGTCGTTATAAAACCACTCCTCCTTCTCCAAATGTTGTCAAGTCTTTTATTCAAATTCCTCGACAAGGTCAAGTCACTCGTACTAAAAACAAGAAAACCATTGTCGTTGATAAAAACGAAATCCTAACTCCCGAAATTCAACCTCATATGAAACCATGGGTTGATATCATTCGTGAAAATGCCATTTGTTTAGGAGGTCATAAGGATCATGTCTCCGCATGTCTTTGTCATATGCTTTATTACATTGAAACCTCCACTCGATACAATCTAGCATTTTTCATTCTCAAAAGAATGGAAAAGACTCGAAACAAACCTAAGAAACTCTTACCTTATGGAATGCTTTTGACTCGATTGTTCAAACATGTTGTTTCCGTCTTCCCTGAGCTAGCAATTGATCGCTACACCTCACATGATCGAGTCATGCATCCCTTCGCTCCTCATTATGAGCGAAAGACGCGATTGGATCATGGCAAGAAAAGACCTCGTGAATCAAATTCTAGCTCCTCCTCCACCACTCTAAATCATCCATCCTAATCTCATCCGTTGGATGACACCATTGATGTAAATGATGATGAATCATTTCATTCCAACTCTTCCTTTCCTTCTTAAAACGTCTCTTCCTCGTCCAATGTTGTCCTTAGAGTCTGTTAAAACCCTCCTCATGAAAGTCATAACTTGAACACCTATCTCTCTGAAACTATAAATCTTTAAACTCAACAACGAGATGCTCACCGGGAAGGATTAAGGTCAATTGGACAAGCTCTAGAGAACATGATGAGTGGGAAACAGAAGTGAACAAGTTGGCATAACTATTAGAAACTATTATCATTATTTTTATATTTTAATACATTATGTTTTTAATGATGTCATTAGGACTAGGAATGGCAAGTGATAATTACATTTGATTTGGATGATTATCTCCATTTTATCATCCTATCAACGCTTCATGTTAGCAAATTCTATGAATATGACATGCGTATAATATTACTATTTGCTAAATGGTTTGTATGCTAATTTAGGACCATATGTTATTGCTTGAATTAGTTGATTCTTGAATTTGGAAGATGTCGAAATCACTGGACTTAAGAAAGGGAAAAACTAGAAATTTTTTACTTTTCCAGAAAACGGCCCCCATAAATACTCCCCCCCCCCCCCAAATATAGTTGGGACCGCCAGGCGATATGGGACTGCCAACAGGGGGAACGGAACTTTTGAGTCAGCCTCTTTTTCTATATCTTTGACCCTCCTACCTATAGCATCAAGTTGGCACTTTCCTGTTTAGCTAAACTATCTTTTGCATCTTCTTCTATTTAAACCATAATTTTCCATTCTATCACATCTTTCCCATTATTTAAATCACCAAATTCTCATACTTCATCCCCACCTCCATCTTCTTCATCCTCCTCACCTTCATCATCAATGTCTTGCTCAAACCACCATTCCAACTTCTCTAGAAAACCAAGAATGTCAGTAAGACAAGTATGGAAACGCAAGACGTCCACTCCAAAATCATCACCTTCTTCCCAAAATGACTCACCTCCACTTCCTCCAAGAGTTCATTTTCAATCTCCTTCACCACCATCATACAATCCACTAAGAGATCAAATGATCAACCAACTTCACAACATTTCCACCATTCTTGATTCACACACTAACCCATACAATGCCTACGTTCATGCACCACCTTCACCACCACCACAACCAATTCATCCTCTTTCTCATGCTCAAGTTGAATTTCACTCAAGTTTTTATCATTGTTGCAAGATTTCTAGACACCAATTCCACTCCTTGAGAAATGAAATCAACTTCATTCATTTTCTTCTCACCCGTTTCATACCTCAAACTCGTAGCCCTCCAAACCATGTGTCACCAACCTCCTCTTTTTCCCTCTTTAATTAATCATTCTCATATGATTATTTTACCTAAATAATCGACCATCCATCTTTTGATTATGGCATCTTCTACATTTCAAGAATCTACTAGTATAGATCTATGCCTTATTATGTTGCCTTATTATGTCTTTCTTTTTACCCTTATTATGTCTTTCTTTTATGATTATCTACTTTATCTTATAGTCATTCATATAATTATAGTATGAATTTGTCTTATCTGGTATTTAGCTTCAATTGAAATCAATGCTTCTTGTATGAGCTTGTTAAGTATGAAGAACCACTTTATGTTTTGTTGCATAAATTGCTATATTGCTACTTGTTGAAAGATATTTGTCTTGCACTTGTACTTCTAACTTTGTCTTGTAGCAAACAATTTTCATAAGATCGATCCCTTGGTGCCCCAAACGAGGGGGAGCCTACATCAACGGGGAGTCTTGATATCGTTGAATTATTTCTTTCTACAACAATTCGACGATCATCCTTTTTGGATTCAACAAATAGGCGGAGAAATGGAATGAAACTCATTAATAATTTGAAACCTTTAATTTTATACAAAATGAGTTTATATTTTGTCATCATCAAAAAGGGGGAGATTGTTAATACAAATAATGTCTAAAAATGTTATTTATATTTTTCGACCTCTCAACGTTTTGATAATAACAAAATGTAAAAACGTTTATGATAAAAATAAACGTTTACAAATTATTAATCGTAAATTTCCATTTCAAATGTAAATCACTTAAGGTATGTATAAACAAATCAATAAACATGATTAGTGATCAAGAAAATATTTCTTTCTTAACCATTACATTTTCACAAAAGTATTTCTACAAAATAAATATACAAAAATACTTTTTAATAAAAGAAAAGTTTTATTTAAATAATAAAATTTGAATCTGGTTTTCCTCAAAAAATGGAAGCTTCTATACCAGATACAACTTTCCTCACAAAAAGACAAAAACAGGAGTGTACTCTAGTGGCGACCCCCTTATAGGCCTGGCGGCCCCCAGATATATCTGGGACCGCCGAGACCGCCACCAGCTAGCCGTTGGAAATCCTATCTATAAATACTGCACTATTTCTGGCAGAAAAAACATACCTCTTTGCATGAATTTTTCCAGTCTTCTTTCTCTCTCTAAAAACCTTCTTTCTCTCACTAAATCTCTTGATCACTAACATTGTTTGATCTTGTTTCAAGTGATCCAATCTCTTCTTCTCATCTCTCATCTCTTCTCTATCAAGTGCAAGAGAAGAACATTCATATTCGCCAAGAAACGAATCGTTATTTAGTGATCTATCCTCTC
>BQNB010032892.1:15876-47864 GCA_026074375.1 Tanacetum coccineum
AACATGTGAATGCCATAGAAATCATACAAACTCCAACTAATCAGATTGTATTAATGCTGATTCTGCCATAACTCATCATCTTCATTTGGTTCCCCCTAGGTCTCTGTGACCTATACATCTCAGCATACCTAACTATTCTTCTACTTGGTGTGACAGTGTTGACTGACTTTTTATTAGTAACAGTAGGTATTTTCTTTTCTACCTTTGGGGTAGATTCAGCTTCTTCCTCATCATCTGACACCCAATCTTCAATAATTGGGGCATCCATATTCTCTCTAGCCTTTTTAGGTTCTTCTAACCTAACATTATTTGCCTGATTGAACAACTTTTCTTTCCATTTTTTGTCTACCTTAAGTGTAGGCACAACAGAACTAGTTTCAGTGACAGACTTGGGTTTTTGTGTTAGAAGGTCATCAGTATTCTCCTTTATCTCAGGTTGTTGGAATTCCTCAAGACCTGAATAAGACAAGTCTAAAGGTGTTGGTCTGTTGAGAATTAAGGGATGAGGTGAAGGGACAGCATTGTAACCAAAGCCCCTTTTGTTTTTGTCAGTTACCTGACTTGCTAACAAATCATCTAAGTCTTTAGATGATTTTTCAAACTTTGCTAGCTTAAATTCAAACCCTTCTTTTTCTTCCTTAACTTTTTCAAGTTCAGTCTTAACTAATCCCATTAGATAATCCTTATGACCTACACTTCTTTTCAACAAAGCAATCTCTTCAGAAAACAAAACTTCAGATTCTTTATATTTAACAACTTGTGCTTCTAAAATTGACAGACCTCTTTTATAGGTAGCTGCTTTAAAAGCAGTATCATCTAATTTAACTAGTAAATCATCATACTGTTTTTTAAGTGCTTCATAATTTTGCAAACAAGTTTTAGAACAAGTTTTATCATTTGATACCTCAGAGTCAGTGAATGCCATGAGAGCCATGTTTGCTTGAACTTCATCCTCTGCCATATCACTCCAATCAAAACCACCACCATCAATAGCACACATTGCCTTTTCAGAGGCATCTTCAATCCTTACTGCTTTTGATGAGTTTCCTTGGTTCCAATTTCTGTTGTCTTTGCTTCTTGGAACTCTACATTCTCTAGCAAAATGTCCCATTTTGTGACAGTTGAAACATTCTACTTTGGATTTGTCATATCCAGCAGTACTACTTCCATCAATAACAATCTTCCTTCCAGTTCTCTGATAGAACTTCCTTGCCCTCATACTCAACAATGCCATATTCCACTTTAGATCCATCTCTTCTAAATCATCATCATGAATTTGCTCGAGATCTTCATGAACAAGTTGAGATCCTTGTGGTTGAGAAGACAAAAAGGCATAAGCTGTGGCATCACTAAAACTAGCAGTACTAGTTTCAGCACTAGCAGTATTAACTTTGGAGTTGCCAGTACTAACTCCAGTGTTAGCAGTATTAATAGAGTTGGTACTGCTAGGACTGGTAGTGGTTAAGAATGCCAAGTTTTTGTCATCATTATTAACAGCAACAGTTCTCTTAACCTTTTGTTCAACAATTTTAAAATTGTTGTACAAATCATCCAAACCCATAGTTTCAAAATCGGGTTTGTTCATCCAAACCACAACATGCGTATCCCATTCTGAAGGTAAACTTCTCAAAAACTTCACATTTAAATCCTCTGGAGACGTATCTACACCAAGAATTGCCAATCTACTAACAAGCTTTTGAAGCCTGTTAAAGATAGAATCCAAAGATTCTGAGCTTGTAGCATTGAAGTTTTCGTACTGCTGCTTCAATAATGCCTTTTGTGTCTTCTTTGTAGCATCATTTCCTCCAAAGCGAGCTTTAATAGCAATAAACATAGATTGAGCATCAGCATACTGGTTAAAGGTAAGCTGATGTTCATTTGGAAGAGCCATGAGAAGAAGACTTCTTGCTTTGACATCATTTTTCTTACAGATCTTCTCTTCAGTAGTTGAAGGCACAGTCATCTTTAATGCAGTTGATGGACCTGATTCTGGTGTTGTAATAGGAATAGGTACCCATGAATTTCCATATTCTATCACCTCCCATAAAGCATAGTCTTGAATCTGAAAGTACTGCTTAATCCTTATTTCCCACATCTCATACACCTCCTATGTTAGTATGGTAAGCTTTGCAACGAATTATTTTGAGAATTTTCTTAACTCCCTATTCCCTAGATAAATGTATCTCAAAGCACAGGCTCTGATACCACTTGATGATCCCACGCCTTGATACGATTCTATTAGTATATAAAAGAATTTTGTTTACCTTGTAAGATTCCAAATAACAAAGATTTAGACTTATAGTGTATATACCAAATGTATGCGAAACTACACTTTGATACACTAGAGAAATGTATAAAATAAAAACAATCACTCACACACAATATATACCAAAAATCACTGCCTTTCAATATTAAACCAATACAGAACTCTCTAAGTACTGGGTAAACAACTTGAAGCAATCACTAAATTACCTCTCTAAGTTATCTCTTTAAAGTTCTAACTAAGCAATACTCTAGGGATCTGCTTTTATAGAAATACAAGGGAACCATTTTACACATATATTCTGCTACTATAGGAACATTACAGTTCAAAACTAAATATTCGAATACTCTCCATACATCTTATCTTCATATCATCACATTGACTATTTAGCAGTACAAACCTCTTCAACTAGCAGAAATAAGTTTCAATTGGCAGAACGAACTTTGTGTGCTGGAATACTAACTTGTGCTGGCAGTACTAACTCCATTATACTGTTGCATATTAAGCCCTATGAAGATTTATTCCCAACATCCTTAGATCACCCCAAAGCAACAAATCGTGTCCTTCAAGAGGATGATCTTGAAACCTTTCCTGAACTAACCTGTATAGGTCATTCAAGTCTTGCATGTCAAGTCTTCTTAAGAAGGTTTGCATGTCTCCATGATAGCTGAACTTCATCAGATCTGATTAATTTGTAACATACATGTCTTTTTGCATCCACATTTCCAGCAACTCATATACACAAATCATAATATAGAAGATACTTCTTATAGTGGTTCATAGTTCACTTCACTATCATTACCAGAAATTATCTTTAAGCTTAACCTGAGTTCTTCCTTCTCCTTCTCATACTCTGTTGTTTCTTCTTCTGTAACATTCTTTACAGATTTCATTACTTTTGGTTTCTTGGGTGACTTATGTGTTGCATATGAGCCGCAGTTCATTTCAATCTTACTTTTCTTTTCCTTCACTCACATTCTCCATTGTACTCTTATTCTTCTTTTTACAGAATTCCAGTAGGGACAAAATCATGTATGAACTTTTGTACCCTTTCATAAAGTCCTTAGATTTCTTCATAAGTCTTTCCTTTCAACTGACTGTATTTGTAACCACCCATATTCTTTAGATAAGTCATCATCAAATTCTCAATTTGTATTTGGTAGTGGACCTAATTCTGACCTCTGCACCCTTTGAGCAGCACAAAACTTCCTTTGTGATGCATTGTTTCGACAAAGAACTTTCCTCTCTTCAATTGTATATTGCTTCTCTATCTTCCTGTGGAGCTTGGGAAGCAAACAAAGCATCAGCATCATGCGGCTTGAATATATCATACTCTCCATAGATTGCACATTGCAAACTTACTTCTTGTGCTGCTTTTTCTTTTTGTATCCTTTCTATTTCAGCCAATTCTTCCTCATGTAATCTGTGAGCCAACTCTGCATCACTCTCAATCTAAGCTAACCCTTGATCCCTTCTTTTTTCTTTGACAGGTTCTTCTTCAACTAAGATACCTTTACCTTTGTCTTTAGGATCAATGGATGGAAGAGGTTGAAGTGTAGTTATTGATATGACAGGTGTGGAAGAATCTTCAACATCTTTAAAAGCCACTCCCTTCTCTTTAGCTTTTTCTTCCTTCATCTTTATTAGAGTCTGAGCCATTGCCATAGAACATCTTCATCCATCAAAACTGTTGTTGTTGTAGGAGGATTCTAGGCACAGCATACTAATAGTTACACCATCAGTAGTAACTGCTGCATCTCGCATACTAACTCCAGTTGTAGCAGCCTCAACTGTCTCATCATCAAGATCCATCAAAGTCACTTTCATAAGCATGGGGTTTCTTGTCATTTATTTCCTCCCCTGTTTGGATTCATCTCCTCATCCAAATCATCATCGAAGACTCCAACTTGTCCGTATTTCTCCTTCTTGGTTGTGAGGTCTTACTTCCTTTTGTCTTTCTAATCTCTTAACTCTTTTTACTTTAGTCCCTGAGGATCTCCACACTTAGCATCCTTCTCTTTCACCATCAAGCCACCTGTTTTAAACAATTTTGTACACATAATCAACAATTATTTGTAGTCAGCTACCCTCATCACTTTCAGTGTGTAACTCCGGGAGAGTTAATCATGAGGTGTGATTGGTAAATTACCCGTCAATTCAAAATTGATGTATCCAACCTGCCCTCCCCACTTCCAGATGTGTGACCTTCTAAGAGAGGTGGTTCAATGGGCTGTTCAAGCACTCTCTCAGACCTAGTCTGAGCAGGAGCACCCCCATGGTTTCTTGGTGCCAAGGACCACTACATGAACATTCTCCCTGAGGATGAGGCTCATTAAGTGTTGCCGTGGATTGGGTCTTAGTGATGTTATCACTGTCTTGTGCTGCATCTAAGCTAGCATCAGTAGTGATAGCCCTTTCCACACTATCAAGCATCTTTTCATTGATAGCCTCATCACCAACCTTTTTAGGGGAACCACCAGACTAAGGTACCTTGGTGTTCCAAACTCTTTTGGTTCTCCTATATGTGTTTGGGTCTTTTGGTGGTTATGATGCAGTAGCAGTAGCAACTTGAGTTAAAATTTCTTAGGACATAAAGATGTGGGTTGGGGTCCGTGGGTTCTCTGAACCTTCACGAACAACTACTATACTACTTTGGGGAGGAGCCAACATATTTTGAAACAATTGTTGATCTACTGCCTCAAATCCTTTCAAGGGGGGGGGGGGGGGGGGGGGGGTGGTGGGGGGGGTGTTCCTGCTTCCTCATATTGTAAAAGACCTTTTAGTAAGCATTGGTGTTTCATAAATATCATTTAAAAGGTATCACCAAATTTTAGAAGTTTTGAATATTCAAGATATAGCAAAAAACCTTAGATACAATTAAAAACATCTTTGGATCAAGTTCCTTAACATACCATCAAAATTAATTAGAAAAATTAACTTTTGACCTGCTAAGCAAATAATTGCAGAAAGCCAAATTTTGTAGAAAATTAATCCCATGAATAGATTTTGACATAGGGAGCAATGAAGGATGTATGTATTAGGTACTTCCACTGAGGAGAAAAGAAATCTTTGTAAAAAGTTAATTTGTCAGAAGCTGTTTCATATCCCATTAGTGCAAGGTTTTTAAAAATTTCATTAACTGTTAGGCAAGTAGTACCATCCTCATCATTCAAGTGAAGATCTCTCCTCACTGGTGATTCTGATACTACCACAGCCTTGCCATCTACGTTGGCATGTATTTGCTTCTTAGAATTGATTATTTTGAGACTAGCAGTGTTCCAAAACTGTTCAATATATGAAGCATAGATAGTTGGAGTTACAGTGAGAGCAAAATATGAACAAACTTGAAGTCAGAAGTCCACATACTATGAAAATCTCATTCCCAATTTTCTTTTCCAAATAAGCAACCATGTTATGTTGTTAAACGAATGCAAGATCAGCCATAGTTGATGAATTCAGTTAGTCGGTAAGAAAAATCGATTAGGGTTTGTGAATTTAGAGAAATAGAAGAAATTAGGTAGGTTAAAAGTGTGATTAGAACATTTTTAAAGTTTAGAAAACTCTTGAAGAAGAAATCGTTATAATTACACAATAGCCCCAAGCGTTATTTCTCTAACGTAACCTAGCAGTACTAAGTATGCCTGGCACACTAACTATTAAGCTCGGCATTACTAAACTGTTGGCCCAGCACATAAAGTAAGCCTGCAGTACTAACTAACTTATCACCATGTTAACGTCTTAAAACCAGTACAAAGACATCATGGGGTAAAACTACACCCCCCAAAAATAAATCCATCAAAATCATCTTTAAACATTGTTGAGTCACACAAACTAAGCTACATATAAACTTTTTGTACCATCGGGTACAAAGTTTCTTCAAGTAGTGAAAGCTAAGCCCATCAGTACTAAGTAATTAATCATCATATTTACCTTTCAACTTCAATCCAAATAGCACTTGTGTATAATCCACTGCACTTATACACCATTAACCTCCCCTGAGACCATGCAGCTATAGATTAAGCATACAAATACTTGCCACCAGGAAATTAAATCTACTCACATCAAAAGCTTTAGTGAGCAAATCAGCTACATTATTATCAGTGTGTTGTATTCTTTACCTCTCTAATAATCCTCTTCTTATAGAGTCTCAAATGAATGATTCCTAATCTCAATATGCTTTGTTTTAGAATGAGAGACAGGATTCTTGATAACACAAATATCACCACATTTCAACATGAATCTTTGTCTGCATAAAATTATATCCATAATCTAATAACTGATTTTGGATCCAAAGCACTTGACCACAGCATTAAGAAGCAGCAATATACTCAGCTTTAGTAGTTGAGTTAGCCACCACAGTCTGCTTTTTACACTACCAAGAGATTAACCTTGAACCAAGAAATTGACAACCTCCTGTTGTGGATTTCCTGTCTAAGCTGGCACCTGCTGAGAAAGCTTCTAATATAAAAGGAGAGTCCTTAGGATACCAATGGCCCAATTTGGGTCGACCTTTTAGGTATCTAAAGATTCTTTTTACTACAAACATATGGGAAACTTTTGGTTGAACTTGAAATCTTGAGCAAGCACAAACAGAGAACATAATATCTGGTCTTGAGGATGTAAGATACATCAATGACCTAATTATTGACCTGTATAAATGGACATCAACATCCTCACCTTCTTTATCTTTTGCTAAAGCCTTGTTGGTTTCCATAGGAGTACTGGCTGTCCTTATACTAGAAAAGCTAAATTTCTTCAAGATTTCACCAACATACTTGTCCTGACTAATGAAGATCTCATCATATTTCTTCTTGACTTGTAAACCCAAGAAGAAAGTGAGTTCCCCCATAGAACTCATTTGGAACCTTTTGTGCATAATTTGCTCAAAATCTATACACAAAGACTTTCTAGTAGAACCAAAGATGATGTCATCTACATATACTTGTACCATTAGAATATCACCCTTAACTCTCTTTATGAGCAAAGTCTTGTCAAGTTGTCCCCTGTGAAATCCATTATCTAGCAGATTGGTAGAAAGTGTTTCATACCAAGCTTTAGGAGCTTGATGTAGACCATATAAGGCTTTCTCCACCTTATAAACTTTTTTTGGAAATTCTGGATCCACAAAACCTAGAGGTTGGCTTACAATACTCCCTCTCAATAGTTCCATAAAGATAAGACTATGTAACATCTATCTGGTACACAAGTAAATCTTAAATGATGCATTAGTCTAAAAATAACCTGATTGCCCAATCCTAGCAACAAGCAATAAACCTCATCATAATCTAAATCCCACTTCTTGTGTTGTATCCCTATGTGCAAACCAGCCTAGCTTTATTTCTAACTACTATCCCCCCTTTCATCTTTCTTATTTCTATACACCCACTTTGTGCCAATAGCTTTCTTGCCATAAGGTAAGTCAACTAGGGTCCAAACCTTCTGAATCTTGAACTGAAGCAGCTCTTTATGCATTGCTTCTACTAGCTTTCATCATCAAGGGCCTTGAGCTATCTTTGTGGCTCCTGCTAAGAGAAAAGAAACATAGCAAATAAGCATTTATAGAAATCTTTTGATTTGACTTCTCTGCCATTTGGATGTAGCTAATCATAGCATGTTCTCCAGAACTCTTCTTTGTCATGCCCCTTATTTGAACTGCTGACCTTGGATCTCCAATTATCTGATCTTTAGTATGGATAAGTGACTCTAGTTTGTGGTAAGGACGGTGGTACGAGACGATGAGGAAAGTTCATTTGTTGAAATCATCCTTTGCACCCCAACTTGATCACATAAGGAGTAATTGCAAATATGGGGTCTCAATCATCATCATTAAAAGCACTGTCAAAAATGCCATATTAGTGAACTTCAACATATCCTCCAAATCAGGCAAGAGTGGATCATAGGAAGATTAGTGAATTTACTAAGAGAACAAATGAAGATCCAACATCAACCAAAAAATTCTTGATGCACCACATATGAACTGTGTCTACATATTAAAATTTGTTATTTGTTTCTAGCTTTCTAGTAGTCTTCCCTGAAAGATTACTGCATGTTACATTATGCTTCAAATCTTTCTAACAGTATCTATTGCTCTTACCTCCTTCTCTGGAACCTAAAAAAAGAAAAAAAAAACCCATCATCTTATCAAGAACATTATTTAAGGCTTGTTCATTCTCACTTGCTGGTTTTTGTACAGGCTTTTCAGTAGCAGCATCATCAGCTGTATCTTCTTCATCTGAGCTCTTGTTGCTTGAAGAGATAGAAGACCATAATGGGAACACAATATAATTGAGTAGACACATACTTTCTTTAGATTCCAACATTAACATTTTCTTCAACCTGTCTTACCTTTAGTTTCTGAGGACCTGCAATTTTTTGTTAAGTTTTGTTTCCATGCAGTAACATGTTGATAATTCATAGAATTTGTAAGGAATCAATAGCAAAAAGCTAGTTAGGTTCCTTGTCCGCAATATTTTGGTTTATTTTCAAGAAATTTACATGCAGATCTCTTCACTTTTCTGGTATGAGAAAATACATACCCTTAAGGCTTTGCTATTTACAGAGTACCCAACTAAAAATCCTTCTTCAGCCTTCCCATCAATTTTGCCTAAAGGACTAGGGTTTAGGATAGTATCAGGACATCCAAAAAGGTCACCATGAAACTTATGCATGGAAGGTCTGCGCAATTATAAGTTCATAGGGTGTCTAGTTATGAGCATTGTCACAAAACCCTATTCAAACATAACAAGCAGTATTACTGCTTCAGCCTAAAATACATAGGTAAAGTGTGTCGCTAGCATAGTTCTAGCAGCCTCAATCAGAGTCCTGTTCTTTCTCTCAGCAACTCCATTTTGTTGTGGAGTTCTGGCAACACTAAATTCCCTTTTTATCCCTTTTAATCCACAGAATTCATTCATTTCTACATTTTGAATTATGTCATTAGATCACACCCTGATTACTTAAACCTATGTAAAAATTGTTTTCTATTTCTATTATAAATCTTCTTTAGAATCCAACTTGTCACAATCCTTTGAGCTAAGAAGAAAACCAGCTACACGCTGCTAAAGTCATCATCACTACAAGGCAAAATGTCTTATGGTTTGATACTCCTAACAAATGTTGTGACCAAATAAGTCCATATCAACATCTATAAAGGGTTGGGCAGATAGAGCACACAAGCTTGGGTCTTATAGTGAAGCCATGTGTAGCTTTCCCTTTGAGCAGAGCAACACAATTATGATCATTTACAAAATCTTTTACGGAAAACCTCTTACAAGGTATCCCTTCAGAAGTTTTAATCATTGTATTAACTTCACATGACCCATCCTCAATGCCATAATTATAATACTCATCAATTGTGCATTTGCAACAAACGAAGTTTAAATCTCTAGAAGGAACAACATTCTTAAATCAAGTGTACATATCGCTTGGCCTTGGGAACTCTAAGCGTACATGTGTTTTCATCAGTACTAAAAATCAGAGACAAGACAAGACTTTCAGTTTCATTGAAAGAACAATGATTTTCCTTGTTACACAATTTGTGAGACAAAAAATATTAAAATTTAGATTCCTTTACAAAAAAACACATCTTGCAAGTCTAACTTTTATGTTCTTATCTTTCCCTTTACCTGTTATTTACCTCCTCTAGTACCACCACCAAAGTCAACAAAACCTCCAACAATGTCTTGATAGTCAGTAATGTATCTTTGTTCCTGTCATGTGCCTGGAACAACCACTTGTCAAATATTCTTTGTTCTTCAAAGCTTGTTGTGATTCTGTAGTAAATATTGGATATCATAACGCAAGCATGGATTGAATATGGTTGGCTAATTATCGAGAGAGAGAAAGTGAGGTTTCTAGAGCGAGAAAAACCAAATGAAAGCTATATGAATAAAATGAACCCCAACCCCTCACCAACCCCTTCCTGTAAGGCTGAAAGGGGTTTAATAATACAATATGTTTAGTGAGCTCTATGGCTTGGGTATGGCCTTAACATCTTGGGTAAAAAAGACCCAACCCAATACCGAACGCCATACGCTTACTTTCTAACTACGAGCTAAGCTAACAAAGAAAAAAAAAAAAAATACCACACGTGGTGACCGATCTTTTCATAATCCTAACAATCTCCCCCAAAGGGAGTCACCACCACATAACATACAATTAGAATAATAGCATATGAGTTTATCTTACTCTAGCACGAAGACTTTGATTCTTTATTCATTGACTTCATTGTACATCTTGAAGTGAACCGAGCTTTGTTCCTTATAACTTGTTGATCTTCGAGCTTTCTTTGAGATCATCACCACATTAAAACTCTAAACATCCTTATGTGAAGTGTTGCCCTTCATGTGATGTTAGAGACCTTCGACCCGCATGCTCATCCCTTATTCATAATCATGATACTACTATCTTCAGAGTTGCGGAAAGCAGTGTTGTAGTCATCATTGTCAATGTCTTTACTGGAAACAATAAGTGTTGAGCATTGTTGTGAATTGACTCCATTGGAATGAGTATCTCCATCTCCATCTTGCTGATCCTGTAATAAAACAGTGAGCAAATAAAGCTTGTGGCGAATATGCTTTGTCATTCACTTGAGTCTGGTTGGATTAACCTTCGGATCCGTGAGGACCGACCTGTGATCAGGTAGATTCATTTTAAAAGGAATCTCCTTGACAGGATTTCCAATATAAGTATCGGATCATCTAATGTACAGCTATCAGAATCACCTTACTTGCATGTTCTCTTTATCGGAACGTCTCAAAGCAGACAACATGATAAGAGTGAATCGGTTAGTTACTATCTTACCGATTAAAAGATAAAAATTGAATGAAGATCATCGACGTTTTATACTTGAGAAAGTACTTATGTGACACATCGATAAGTGTTTTTATAGCACAAAATACAAATTTCATCAGAAACACATTTGTTTGAAAGATAATACACACAATTGCTAGAAAATTATTGATGAGCACATCAAAGGTTTTTTTAAAAGCTATTCGTCAATTCACTTTCTGGAACAATTTGATTCATAAAAGAAATCGCACCATCGTTGCATTCATTTGTCCACAAGATTAATCCATAGTGATCACACATGTCACCTTCAAGAGCTTGTTTGTGCTGCTCTAAAGGATATTCCATCATCATTTGAGGTACTTCCCGTATCACTTGGATGTTTCAGCATACGCGAGGAAATGCGTAGGCTCTTAAATCTTACTTGTTGTCACATGTGTGAAGAACAAAGCATAGTTTGTATTAGTGTCCCTACGAGATTGTGATGATCCTCTGGCTCTATACACAAAGTGCATTTTTAGGTTTTAGTAGACGAGGCTGGAGCAGACAGCCCCCTTTTTCAATTATACATCTAACTCAGAGTGAGAAGACGATAGAAATGTATCGATCTCCGTGAGAAATGAAACTAGAATCCTTTAAGATGATCTTGAGTACTAGGGAGGGTTTTGCAGCGTAATACTGGGTCCCTTATGAAACATCTTTATATTAGCAAACAATCATTGATTCCAGACAGCAAGAATTTGACCCGTTCTACCTAAAGTTTAAGAGGCTGCTTTCTTTCTCACCCTTATCTTAACATTTCGACATACTCTACATACCGTCAACACCCCTTCAAGCTACCGATACATTCATTCTAGAACCTGTAGGTATGTTCCAGTACTAGCACCAATCTCATTCCGCACTATTCCCTTATTCTCACATTACTCCAATTGTAATCATACCTAAGGACATCAACCTACCTATTGGTAATCCCTGGGTAGATCCCTCCGGATATCTGCGGGATCGTGTGAGCATGAACCTAACTTACCAACCTTATAACTCCCTGATAAGTTATTACAGGGTTCAGGTCTTAAGGGATTTCAGGATAGCCATCATATTACCATTCGATCCCCTTAATAAGTGCATCGATATTCAAAAGGTTAGCACATATGGAGGAGCCTATACTTAATTATAAAAGATCACATTTTTTATAACAGTTATTCCTATAAATAAATCACATTTTCTCCCTGGAGCAAAAATATTCAAATCCGTTGATATTTAGGTTCTCAATAGATTAATTTAGGAAAATTTGGGAGAAAGTGTGAATCATGTTTATATAATCCGAATATAAACATATAGTTACTTAATATACAAGCCAAAGTAACAGTTTGGGTCCAACATAATAATGTACATAATACAACACATATATACATATACTACCCCTCATTCGGTTCTCTTCAGTAACCAGTAGTCGCCTTCTCGAATCCGTCCACCAACAAAGCTCTCTAGATTCCTGAAGATACATCGTGTCTTTAGCCGTTTCTGGATAGCGAACATGAACTCCTTGCTTCTGACAACATCTTTCTTCGTCTAAAATCTTGTATTTATCCCTGGATTTATCCGTTGACCTCTGAAACTCTTTGACTCGGTATACCAATCTTCTCATCTGTTGTAGATGTACCATCACGACACTTGTAGATCTTATTGAACCTCATAATCATCTGCACCCCGTATATGTCTCTGAATGTAAATCTGCCCAGGAGAGTCTATGACTGTGTAATCATGCTTGAACTCAAATCCGTGGCAGCCCATCGAGGTTGTGAGATTAACTGCGTCATGTAACACTCAAACCCAGCAAAAGTCTTCTACGCGTTGTCGGATAACCAAGTGTTCTTGTCTAGAGGTTTATCGCATGAAGTGATAAACATTTTTGTACACTGAGAAAGAAGGTTCAAAGTGACCTTGAAATATTTAACAATTACAAATCTTCAAAAGTCACTAGGGTACATTATATTTGAAAATCCCTTTCGCGATGAACATAGTTCTTTGAGATCAGCTCCGATGAAGGATGATCTTCTTCATGTATCGTACCCATACATTGAAAAGACTTCGATTCGGACGACACTTAAGATACACATTGAGGTTCGATGGCTCAGCGTCTCCTTAGAAGAGAATCAGCCAATGTAGAATCGGTGTCTTTGAAACCACCAGTGAGAGATTCCATACAAGTAGCGATGTTCAAACTTGCACTCCCTCTTCATCCAGAACTGATCAGGTACAGTGCTATAATCCACATCAGAAAGAAAGCCGCCTCATCTTTGAGAGATACAAGGCTGGTCTGCCAATCTTGGTGACCGTATCAAGGACACGCCAGATCATAAATAAAAGACTTCCGATTGGATGGTAATATACCAGGTATCACACACCAAGGTGGACGTGTAGCTTGCTACATTGCACTTTAGAAATGCATCATCCTCCATTATCGTGAGAACTTGTGGCATTCTTCATCTAGAACTAGAGATAACCTACATCGGGATGAAAGGTCTGACAAATTCATAGCAGGGCCTTCAGTCTTTAGGAGTGCAGTAAGGAGATTCCTTGTCGTATACACTACCAATCCATAAATTACGCGATAATCACTAATCTGACAAGTAAAGAGTCTCTGAGGCGGTTACATATGTAGACTTCAGAGCCAAGGCGCAGTTGTTATTGGTACAGGCAAATCAGATACGGTATGAAGACCAGGCAGTTCCGGAGAGTAGGTTCGATCTTCAGTGAGAGTTTTTTACCACCAACTCTCCTCATGTTGAATTGTAGAATAAGATTACGTTCTAGCCTCTTCACACAGACTAAAGCTTGTTCATCTCATGGTTTTCATCATTCTATATCAAGATCATCAGAATCGTGTAATTGAAGAGGTTTAATCCGGTGTCAGTCGTTGTCACAGCAGAGTATTCATCTTAAGCACTGGATCTTTGAGGAACTTGGGGCTTGCAAAGCTTGTTGACAGCCCTCCCAGATGATGATGAGGACGGAAGAGGTGAGGAGGATCTTGAGCAGAAACGAGGCTCTGTTGTGCAGAAGCCCCTGATCGCCAGACGGTGGTGGAGGAGAGGTTGTAGGTGAAGGTGGCGACCCAGGCTGGAGTCTTTTGGAGAATCTTGCCTTACCATACTCTATTTCCTCCTTAGCCTTATCAACAACGAAGTCGCTCACATCATCACGACAGATGGAGTCCACAGTGCTTCATAGCAACTCGGTGACATCCATGTCCCTTGTCATAGTTCTCCTCCAACATGCGTTGGAGCAGAATTTCCTTCATGTCAGACGTAGGAGATCCTTGAAGCGAGCACGAAGAGGAGCTCTCATTGCATGCTTTACTGATGAGATAACCACCTCCTTAACTGAGATTCATTAATTCTTTCAGACAGATCTCCTAGTGAATCAATAAACTCCACTGTCGCTCTCTGATCATTTTGGTTAGTCCATAGTTACCAACTTATTGATCCTCCCACACCATAAGACCTTGCCGCACCCCTAGCTTGGCAAACGTTCTCAGAGCGTTGATTTCTTCCCACTAGATTACGCGATAAGCTCTTCAATTCACCCATACGTTTGATGATGATGGACTGACGACCTTTGTGTTGTGGTTGAGTGTAGTGGGAAGAGAATTGTTGTTGTTGTTGCTGAGTTTTAGTTGTGGTGATTGGTAATGGCCTATGAACACTGGGAGAATCGTCAAGGCACGGGACTGATCCACCGGGACATCATAGGAGAGATGACCAGAGGTGTCCTTGTGAATAGAGACAGACCCATTGATTCAGCCTCAGTTCTGTGCGTTTTCCTCATAAAAGGCTGTCCGACGGTTTTATCATCAATGAATATCGCCTAGCTAATCCTTGTTAGGTGTTGAGAGAAGACAACTCCTTGTAGAGCTGACAGATACTCTGGAATCATCTGTTCATACAAACTGTTCAGCTTGAGATTTCTTTATGAACATTAGGGTATGCAATGGCTATGATCCTTCATCCATATGCTCGGTTGTGGGTGACTGGAGGATCAGTGATCTCAACATCCGAGTGGTTCAAGGTTTGGATCCAGCAGAATACCAAGATTTGATAAAGGTTGAGATTCAGCAACAACATCAGGTTGTCCAGCCTGGCTTCATCTAGTTTACCAGGGTCTAGGTCAGCCTGGCCTTCCGACTTGAGCCCCACATCAAACCAATGAAAGGCATTTCCTTCATCAGACTCCGTTGTCACTGCCAATAAACCAAGTTTTAGTATAAAGGGAGGAGACTCTCATGGCCCGCCTGGTTCAGATGAACGGAGTATGTCTCTGAAGAGATATACTTTCCAGACGTGCTCTTTTCTTAGTGTCTAAGGAGTAGAAGAACTTGAGCAACTTTTGTTCTTCAGCCCTATCGTTCTCTTATCCCCTTCCCTCACCTCTGGCATTGGTTGAAGTTTCCCAGTCTCATTACCTGAATACCAAGGGGGAAGATGCCCATTTTAAGTTGGAAAGTAATCTTCCGATTAGGCACTCTACTTAGAACCTTTGCATATCGCACTCCTCTATTACTTCAGCCTGGTTTAGCAGCAGGAACCCCTTCGTCAATGAACTCATCTACCAACTGCTTAGAACTCTTAATAGTTCTCTTCTTAACCACTTTCCCCGCCTTAGCTCATTTGGCTAGTGGTGAGACCTCTGACGGCTTCGACACCGGCTTGCGCTTCTTCTCTTGAGGTTTTGCCGGTCAGGTTTAGACTTCTTGTGTGCAGCTTAAGGTTCTGTGGGGTTAGTTTTCTTTGGTGCCTTCGGTTTTGCTTGTTGGTTGGCATAGAGGCTTGTTGCTGAGAATCCGGATTACTTAATTCCTCACCCGCGATATACCGTTGTATGTTTTGGCAACTTTATCCATATAAGCATCATAGGTAGACTTCTCCTCGAATGACATCATTGATTAGTTCATTTGGTATTGCCATCTCCAAAGACTTCACTTTGCTCCCCATAGCACTTACCTTGAAGATACCTAGTACAGGTTCCTCATTAGGCAAATGGAGTGGATACTCGGGTCTCGGGTGGAAGTAGTGCACCGTTGCGAGGTTGAAATATGATTAAACTTGTGAATCTGATACTCATGATAAGATAAATTGCTTTCTTCTTCCACCAGAGTATGTTGGTTCCAAATTCCTTTTGCGTCCTCTGAAACAGTGTGAAGATTGCGTAAATTCTTCCACATTTCTTTCAGCATAGTCGATGTATACTCGAATGACAACACCCCAAAGGATTTGTAGCACGGGGGCTCTTGGCGTTTCCAAATCCCTAATCTTCCTAGGAGGCATAAGGAGGGCAGGTGATTATAGTTTGAAGTGCCCTCCACGGTTGATCATGTCATTAGTGGTGACATTAGACAATTGTATACTTCTTTGGATATCCCAACTCCGTTGACAAAATCAATAAAGTGTCCAGAGTTGTGAGGAGGAGAGAAGACCGGTAGTTATGTCGACTGGTGTGGATCTAAAGAGCGTCTCTGAGTGTTTCTTAGTTATATCAAACCATTGCTCCGTACCAGTTTTGACACTTATAGCTCCCGGCTTTACTGTAAAAGAATATATCCCAGAAATGATTGAATATAGATAGCCGTATTGTTGAAGAATCAGAAAACAGCCTGAAGCAATTTGTTTGCTTGAGAAGAACCCACAACTATCTTGTAAATTGGGCTTGGTTGAGATTTTCTTCATTCAGATAAGCAGTTGCTTTTCCCATTGCACCCATCCATGCGTGAAGATCTTTTCATCTGTACGGACGGGTGGTGGCCATTAGCGGTTTCAGTGTTCAGCATCAGCCATTGTAATAATGCATCAGTTACAATCAAGAAAAGCGACCATGCAGATAGGAATTGTTCGATGTGAGCAGATACTCGGAAGTTAATCACGTATGCACAAGATCCAAGAGAAAGAACCCTAAGATCATGTTATTATGTAAATCAATGAGTTTGGTCAACTCTTGAATCAACGGAAGTTAACTCATCGAAGAGAGGACATAACACACCGATTAAACCATAAGATTCAATGGCAATTAACAATCAATGCAAGTGCAAACACAATGGCAAGCAACTTTTAGTTGAAATCAAAACGCAACGAATATTTATGATCAAATTCAAAACGCAGCCAACTTAAACGCATTAGCAATCATCAAAAACGCAGCCATACATCAAACGCGATAACGTCAAATACTCAACCTCAAAACGCAGCCATCATCAAAACGCAGTGATTATAATATTCAAAAACTATCAAAACGCAATCATTTTAGAAAATTTCAAAATAGGGGCATTAATATTTTAATATTAAAAATTTCTTCAAATCAAAACGCAACGAGTTGCGTTTTGTCTTGTTCAACGATTAATGACCAAAACGCAACACATGAAAAAGCCAAACCTCAAAGTTACACAAGCAAAAACGCAATCAAGAATCACACATCAAAACGTCAATCAATATTAAATATCAAAACGTAACCAAAGTCAGTCACTAAAACGCACATAGAATTGTAACTTTCAAATCGCAACCAAAGAACTAATTGTCAAAACGCAACATGAATTTAACCACAAAAACGCAGCCAGGAGCACATTAGACAAAACGCAACCTAGAACATCATACCTAAAACACAACCAAGAACCTTTATCAAAACGCAATCAAGAAGGCTATATTTCGCAAATTCAAACTGTCAATTTAATGCATCTACGACTTAACCTATTCTTTACATACATTCAAAGGCATTTTCTAATTACAATATCAACGACATTGGGCAGTACCAAGCTTTATTCGCATGAGTTTTGACTTAACAAAGTCAATATTCAAGCGAAAATTATTAGAACCATACGATTGGTGATGGGGGTTTCAATTCAGGCATACATTAAGCATCATCTACCAAGTCTAATGCTATCCTATCACTCACAACATAACAATAACTACTCACCTGGATTTGGATGATTATTTCTCACGAAAATCCTAAGAAAAAAACGAGTTAATGAGAATCATGCCAAAACAATTATGATTAAAACACGTGAGAATGATAGACAACATATAATGAGTGATACCTAGGCACGAAATTACACACGAAGCTATGGATTTAGTCAAAACGCAATGAGCAAGAATGAGAGAAGTTTGAACTATGTTTGACTAGCCAAAACGCAATCCTTAATATTAATACCTAGTTCCAACTTTCATCAGTTGACATAATTGGCCCCTCTCAATTCTTTAATGGTTACATAGCAACAAAGGAATTAATTCTCTTGGGAAAGTGATACAATGGTCCATCATAATTGAAGGTCTAGAACAATTATCAAATATCAAAAATACCCTAAACTAGCACATTATTACACATTTAAAACCTTTTATATTCCCAAAACCAGTTTGAACTCCCCCTTAATCCATAACCCCGATAGTTACCACACGCTTTTTGATGGTTTAAAAAAATGCCTTGTTTAGATGTCATGAATTTGAAAACTACTCTCCCCCCTCAATCAATGACCCGTGTCCCTAGTTAAAGATCAGTAGTCGTTGATTGATGGTCAAATTTATTAATGAAAAACCCAAGTCCGATAGATTAACAAAAACATCATTAAGCCATCACGTGAAATCCAAATAATATTCAAAGAATCATAGACGGAAAATATAAGATAAAAGAAGACTTCTCTTCTTAAACAAGAAATAATGCACTGAAGCGTACCAAAGTAACCCATGCCCGGGAGAACTTAATCACCCGTTGTTAGGAACAGCCGTCTTTTTGGCGACGAGCTTTCCTCATTTTGAAAAGCGGGTTGCAGACTGAAATAACTGCAAGCCATTTAGACATGTTTTGAAAGGTTTAAACTTCCGTTCGAGCTTCATTTAAAGACCCGTGTCATTATTGAACGACATTGCTAGGACCGTAAATGTTATCGATAAACGAAAGACATGTCTTGAAGAAAAACTATTTTTGGAATTTTCTATTTTCTGATTTTTGTATTTTCTTTTTGGATTTAAGTATGTACATATTTACAAAGGATACGTGAAGCCAATCCGTTACACATCCTGATCATCCTGAAGACTTTTGAGTGTCTCCGGCTTCATACACTTCATGCCAAGCCTTGGGAGAATGAATTCGAATCGTTCTCTAGGCAGCGCCTTAGTGAATATATCTGCCAGTTGATACTCTGTCCTCACGAAATACAACTCAACCACTCCTTTTTCCACTTGTTCTCTGATGAAATGATGTCGGATGTCGATGTGTTTAGACCTGGAGTGCTGAACGTTGTTGCAGCAAAGAGCTATGGCACTCTTGTTGTCACAGTACATAGGGATGCGATTGTATGCAAAGCCATAATCTGATAATTGAGACCGCATCCATAGGATTTGGGCACAGCAACCAGACATCGCGATGTATTCAGCCTCTGTAGACGAGATGGACGTGCTAGTTTGCTTCTTTGATGACCAGCTGACTAACTTATCACCAAGGAACTGAGCACTGCCAGATGTACTTCTGCGAGTGTCCTGACAACCTGCATGATCTGCGTCTGCGTATGCTGTTAGTGCCATGGCGGTGTCTTTCGGATACCAAAGACCCATATTGATGGTTCCTTGGAGATACCGAAAGACCCGTTTAACTGCCTCAAGGTGCTTTTTAGTGGGCCTAGATTGATATCTAGCACACATGCACACAGCAAATACAAGGTCAGGTCTACTGGCTGTGAGATACATTAGGGATCCAATCATACTGCAATATTGGGTCTGGTCAACAGGGATCCCTGAGAGGTCCTCATCCAGTTTTGTTCGCTCCACCATAGGAGTGTCAACAGGGTCACTTTTATGAAGATCAAATTTCTTTAAAATCTCATTTGCATATTTAGATTGATTAATGAAAATGCCTCTAGGATTTTGAGAAATTTGTAAGCCTAAGAAAAATGATATTTGACCCATCATCGACATTTGAAATTTAGAACTCATTTCATTAGAAAAACGGTCACAGTCTTTGGGGTCGGTCGAGGCAAATATGATATCATCAACATATATTTGAACATGAAGAGTGTGTTTGCCTGTTTTCCGAATGAACAAGGTTGGATCGACGACACCCTTGGAGAATCCTTGCGCCAGAAGAAACTTTGACAAAGTGTCATACCATGCACGGGGAGCCTGTTTTAACCCGTAAAGTGCTTTCTTCAGACGATAGACATGATGTGGACGTTCTGGGTCAACAAAGCCTTCCGGTTGGTGGACATAGACTTCTTCTTTGAGCTCGCCATTTAAGAATGCAGTTTTCACGTCCATTTGATAAACTGTCATGTTTTTGCTGGCGGCATTGGCAATGAATATCCTGATTGCTTCAAGACGAGCAACCGGGGCGAAGGATTCTTCAAAATCTAGACCTTCTTCTTGATGAAATCCTTTTGCTACAAGACGTGCCTTGTTTTTCAACACATCACCATACTCGTCAAGTTTCACCTTATAAATCCACTTGAGAGCAATAATCATGGCACTGTCTGGAGGTGGTACTAATTCCCATACGTCCAGTCGATCAAATTCATGAATTTCTTCTTGCATGGCTTGAAACCAACTGTAACACCCCCAAAATGGGTCGCAGCGGAAATATGGGTTGGCGAGTGTTACTTCATAGATCAATAGCACAAGATATGAGAACGACCTCTATATGAGTCATTAAAATTGATACATTGGCTTAAATAGACTTGTTTGTTACAATAGCCGAAGCTTAAATAGTTCATCCATGAAAAGTAAAGATTTTAAGACATAACAAATATTCCCAAAATGTAATGCATCCAAATCTTTATAGTAATGACTCCAAAATGGTGACCACCAATGTATCCTTGTTTCTCGTACCTTATTGACCTAAGAAAAACAGGCTTTAAAACGTCAACATAAAGTTGGTGAATTCACAGGTTTAGTAAATGTATAAAATAGGACCACAAGATTTCCAATGTAATGGAGCATTACGATCAAAGGAGATGGATACTGATGGACCGGTTGGAATGGTCGGGGCTTGAGCTGAGGGGATAGGAGGCATCTGAGGATCACCCGTTGTAGTCTCAAAATATTCATCAAACGATCTGTTAGAAAACAGCCACTCCAAATTCTATTTATTGGTGGGAGGTACATATGGTATAGCAGGAGCAGAAGTAGGTACGAGCCCTGAACTTATAGGTCCAGGCGTCAAGAGGTTAGGAGCGGGTCCTGAACTGGAGTGTACAGGAGCCGTTTGCCCAGTCAGCTCATCGAATGTAACGTGAATCGTTTCCATGATTTGTCGGGTTCGTTTGTTGTAGATTCGGAACCCGTCCTGTATGGGTGCGTATCGACAAAAAACCAATGTCTGCTTTAAGCCTTCAATTTAACCCAGATCTTCACTGCGTATTGTTGGGTAGCAAGAGCCCAAAAAAATACGAAGAAATGAAAGAATCCGTTTTTCCATGTCATGTACAATTCGTAAGGGTTTTATCGTGGAGAGTATGTATAAGGGATCGATATGGGTTGTAACAAGACATAGCCATACTTTGCCCATAGAACCAAAGGACCTTCGAAATATCAACAGAGTTCTAGCGCTTCAACAAAGTGCGGTTACTCTTTCGACAACACATCCAGCAGATTCTAGGACGGTCTTCTCAAGGGTAATTCTAATGCTTTCATAGTAATCAGTTAAGTCTTTATTAACGAATTCGGTGCCATTATTAGTCCGCATGAACCTGACATTTTTGTTGAGACCGACTTGAAGTTGTTTTAACAGGTTGATCATGAAAGCGGGAGTCTCGTCCATGGATCTCAAAAACTTTACCCATGTAAACATGGAGTAGTCATCGACTATTACCAGAATGTATTTCTTCCCATTAATACTCTGCACTCTCATCGGACCACATAAATCCATGTGAAGGGTGTGTAGAACTTCCGTAATGGTGTTAATTGTCTAGGGTTTGTGGGTAGCTTTCCTACTCTTTCCAAGTTGGCATGCGGAGCATAGATGATCTTTCTCAAACTTCAACCGAGGTAGGCCTCTAACAAGATCTTTACGAGCAAGATCATTTAATGTACCAAAGTTTAAGTGATTCAACCGACGATGCCATAGCCAGAACTTGTTCTTTGAGGCTTTAGACAATAAGCAAATGGGAGAGGACCTCATCATGTCGTCAACAGAAATGGTGTACAAGTTCATACCACGACTTCCTTTAGTAAGATCGACACAACTAAGTCCTCGACGCAGCATGTGTGCTTTCTGAGGCAACTCAAATCTGAATCACAAAATTAACCGACAGAGAAAAGGTTGTGTCCAAGTCCTTCTACATAGTATACCCTGGAAATTACACTGTCACCAATGACATAATCCCCATAACCCATAATTGCACCAAAATGATAGTTTTCGAATTTGACAGTCCCGATAACTTTTCATGAAATTCCTGAGCCTGGCGATCTCCAGTCTATGTTTTGATCATCCTGATCTAAATCCCAGAGAACGTTTCTGTACAACCTGCATTTGAACATAGCAAGAAATGGAGAGTTGACATACTGGAATCCCCGAATGCATTGAGTCCGTGGTTAGATGAGTCAAGGTTAGATGCCACAAGATTAGGACAATTAGAGTAGGGGCAGGAGGCCTAACTAGAGGACCTGTCCATACTAAAGGGATTAAGTCTACCAGTGGGCTTTAAATGTTTGACAGCAATGCTTTAGGTTTAGTAATCTATTAATAGGCACTGATCACCTAAAGGGAATATTCTACCAGTGAGCTCCAATGATAACCTATAGACGTAAATATTTGCTTGTTGGATTCCTATGTTGTTTAACCTGTTTTTACTCTCTAAATTTTTTGAACTAGGTTTTTGTTGTAAGACTTCAAGAAACGTAAACACACTTAACATTAATTAAGAGGAAATAGCATTCATTACAAGTCTTGCAAAGTAAATTATAATTTGAATTAATTACAGTACACTTAAAGCTAATACTAGAATCAACACGATTCTCTTGTTTCTCATTCGACTTATTCATCCTAGAATGGGCTTCTACTTGTTTCAAGGCACTTCTAGCTGGCAATGTCCTATCTTTCTTTGTATTGCTCCTAGGCTTTGACCTGCTAGCTGCTGAGGCACCTTTTATTCCTGTAGAGGGAATTCCAAGAGCATTAGTCAAATTTATTTTTTGGTGCTCAACTTGTGGTGGTGTGTTATGAGTTGAGGTTTCACATGGTTTGACAAAATTAACTCGCTTTTTCCTAAGTGAATTAGTAGAGCATCTGTTATATCAGCTAGGGCCAAAGTCTTTAGGACACATGCCTATTACATATTCTAACAGCTCTTGAGAATGTTTAGTGTAACGGCAAGTAGATGCAAGAGAGGTATCCAATGGTCTTTCCACCTTAGCGTCCTCTACTATTTCACGAAGGGTTTCTACATTTTCCTTAAGGCGTTTGATATAGTATAGATGCACTTCCCGATTCTTATAGAGTCTAGGGGGAATTGGTTCAACATCAATTGCATACTTTTCAAAAGCAGAGACCTTTGGTGTCTTGACATCACTAGTGACACATGGCATCTTCCCCTTGAGTTGGGCCCTTAGATTCTCAATTTCATTTTGCAAAGATTTTGCCTTTTCAGTGGTTTGGGCACGCGTTACTTTAATGGAGTTAAATAATTCTTGATAATGTAGTTTAATCTTTGCATTTTCAGCTTTAAAGTCTTCTAATTGATTTTGCAAATCTGTGACAGTTTGTTTTAATTGAAAATTTTGAGAATCCAGGGACTTATACTCAAGGTGACGAATGTCACACTTTTGGTTAGCTTTCCAATTCAGAGATATGAGCTTTCAAATACGGATGGTGTTTTTGTGACTCTGAATCTGATCATCCCGCATACCAAGTTCAAAAAAACATCAAATTTCAGGAACATCTCTAGGGACCTTATGATTTGAGAATTATTACATTTCTTTAAATGTTGTTGCTTTAATTGTAAATTAACGTGAGCAACCTCTAGTTTTGAAAAAGCTTTGATCATGGTATCATGATCAACATGTTTAATCTTTCTAAGTAAGCGGGAGTTCTCAGATTCAAGTTCAACAACACGATTCATTGCAACATTATAAGCTGTGGATAACTCATGAAATCGAGAAGCAGACAATGTCGAATCAGTAACAATATAAAACACATCATGAGCATTACAGTTAGCAATCAAATTCTCATTTGTGATGAGGAGATTTTGACGTTCAATCTCCCCATATTTTTGATCAATAGCATTCCGGTCCACTTTCGCTTTCATTTCTTCAAAAACAGCTTTCATTGCTCTAACTTCAGTAACTAGTGATTTTTGAACCTTGTCAAAATGTTCTTTGAGCAAATTGAAAAATGGAATTACTTCCGTTAAATAACAATGTTTGGTTTGTTCAAAACCCTGTTCCCCTTCAGTTATTCCAGTTGGTGTAATTCGTTTCTTACAAGTCTTTTCAAAGTCCCAAAAAAGTTGAGTAATTACATACAGACTAATATTTACTTGACTTATGGTTGGAAGCGTTCGAGGGACCAGATGGACCAGTGTATTGGGAGGATATACAGTCGCAGGTGGCAGGACAGGTAGGGGTGGGGCATTGGCCTTTAGCTCTTCAGCCTTTCGTTTTGCTAGATCTAAGGACCAAAATACTTGTTCAAGGGTTAGCTATGTCTGTGGTGTGAAAGTTGCGAGGAAGTTCTCTTTGGAATAATTAGGTGGTATACACTTGATTCTCTTTTCCACACACACGGGGTCATTCAATTTCTCATGCATTTTTTGCCTAGTTAACTCAGATAACTCTAGGTCTTCCTCTGATGATATCTATAGGGTCATGGTCCACATTAATAAGTTCATTACCATCATAAAGTGCTGGTTGAGCCACTTTGGCCTTTTTAAGGTAAAAAGGGTTCTGCGCACCTATGGGTAGTTCAGAATATTAGTCACACAACCTTTTAGGTTTTAACATCATATGAACAGTTTGAATGGATTGATCTTGTGCGTGTAACTTGTTTTCAAGTTTATCCTTTAGTTTTCTCAGATTTGAAAAATCATTCAGAAGTTGAGATTCTCTCTTGTTTAAAGCTGTTGGTAAAGTATTTACATTTTCTTGTACTACTATTTGACTTTTAATAGAATGGTTAAGCTGTAGCTTAACCAAGTTTAACTAATTTCTTAGTTTTTCTTCCATTCGATTAACGATATTTATAGAGTACCCCCATTTAAATCATCCATTCTCTTTTCCTTTTTCTTAAGTTCAAACTTAGCACGTTGTTCATATATGGCAACTTGTTCCTTATATATGGCTAGTTCAGTTACTAACGGTTCATGAGGAGTGTGCACATTATTATCAATCAACACATATGCATTATTTGGAGCCGAAGATGCACAGCTTGGTACAACAGAAATGTTATTGGTGGTCAGATATTGTTCATATGGGATAACATTGTTGTTACCCATATGGACACTAGTTGAGTCAATAACATTTGACTGTTGTACTTCATTATGAATCTCATGTTCGTTCTGATTAGTAATACTATGATCAATGGTATTTTCCAGAGTGTGTACCTCAGATAAGATTGATGCATTAGATAGACTAGCTTGTAGATTTGATGACCCGGCTGAGGACAAATTGGCCATGAATATAGTCTGAGCAGTCGGTTCATCATCAACATTTGAATCAAAATTGTCACATTCATCTACTTGGAAAATATTATCCTCATTTAGAGCTAAGTCTTGGACTGGTTGATTATCCACATCTGCATTAAAGGTGTTTCCCTGTTTACCAGCCAGAAAGAGTAGTTCCTCTTCATCCAAAACTGCACCATTCTCTTGGGCTTGCATCAGCAGCATTTTGTCCTTGAAATAATCATAATTCTGTGGACGTTTTGGCTGAGTACAGTTCCTTGCAATATGTCAAACCCCATTACAATTATAACACTTGACCGGTTTTCCTTGACCTGCATTGGCATTCCCTGCTCTATTCTGCATGCCCCCAAAACTTGCCGCACTATTTTCCCGAGCAAAGTTCCTCTGATTCTGATTATGTCGACCTTGAACATTCTGAACCACTATTTGACCATCTTGAATAGTTGCTTGATTTTGGGTGTTAGATGAGGTTCGAAGTTGGTTGTTTATCTGTGGGAGGGTTGCTCTGAATGATTGGGTGAGTAGTGCAAATTGTTTGGAGAGGGTGTTAAGGATTTCTTCGGTTTTTGTGTATCCAGAGTCAGGCGATGATGATTCAGCAAATTGTGAATATGGGACTGATTGGACATTTTGAGACTGAGGAGGTGTTGTGGATGATTGATATTGATGAGATTGACTCTGTGATGGTTGGTAGTAGGGTTGCACACTTGAGACAAAGGCAAGCGGATCATTAGTGGATGGAGTGATTCTTTCAATTATCAGTCGATCTTGAGCAGCATGCTTCTCATGTTGTTTTAGGTATGCATATAGCTGTTTATGATTTGTCTCTTTCAGACCTTTGTTCAGTTTAACTGTTATAACAAACCTATACCATTCAGGTGACATGTTGTTGACAAACTTGGAGTTTAGTTGAATATTCAGCATAGTCATTATGATATTACTCATGTCATTGACCAGCTAGTGAAAGCGAACATAGTACTCATTGATGTTTTCACCTAGAAGCATCCTGAACTGCTTAAATTCATCATACAACTGAGATTCCCTGTCTTCTTTGGTGAGCTCAGAACCTGCAAGAAGCATTTTGACATTGTCCCATATTGCTTTTGCTTCAATGTTGTGATTGATGAGCTTGTAGATGTCTTTGGGTAATCCTTGAAGTACAATGTTGGTTGCACGGACATCAGCATCGTATCGTTTCTTTTCATCATCATTAAGATCATCATATGTATGAGGCCTTTCTGGTCCAAGAAGGACACATCTCTCAGCGGTAGTTCCGAGTGTATCCCTTGTGGTTCCAAGCTTAAATGGTCCTTGATCAATCGACTGAAGAATTTGCAAACCATTTTCCTTTCCCCTACAGTACAATCGGATTCGTTGTGACCATGATTCGTAATGAATCTTACGTGAGCAAAGGAGGGGCGGGTATCAGAACTGGCCCGCATATGAATATCATCTGAATTACTAGACATGGTTATACTAGTATTATGATAAACTTGGATCGTTTTTGCATGATTAGTGATTTGTAGATTAAAAGTGATGATTGTTTGTTGGATTAGGTGATATGTTGTTTGATTATGATTAGGCAAAACGCAGTGAAGAAGCCTAGACAAAACGCAGTGAAGAATGAAATTTTGCCAGAGTTACTTTCTATCAAAACGCAATATGGTCTTCAAGCAAAACGCAATGGAGGTCTTGAGCAAAACGCAGTGATATTGAAGCAAAACGCAGTGATAACTTGAAGCAAAACGCAATGAGGTCTTGAAGCAAAACGCAGTGAGGTCTTCAAGCAAAACGCAGTGAGGTCTTCAAGCAAAACGCAATGGATGTCTTGAAGCAAAACGCAGTGAGGTCTTGAAGCAAAACGCAGTGAGATCTTCAAGCAAAACGCAGTGAGGTCTTCAAGTAGGCAAAACGCAACCTTCAATAACCAAAACGCAGTGACCAAAACGCAAGAGCAAAACGCAACCCCAAATACGACAGAACGCAGTACTGTTGTACTATACAAAATGACAAAACGCAGTGTACTTTCTCTGACAAAACGCAGTACTATTTGAGGCAAAACGCAACCAAGAATGTCTCATAGAGGCAAAACGCACTGAAGAAAAATACGAATTTTTTCACCTAAAAACACCTAAAAATCACCCTTTTAAACATTGTTGCTTGGTTTTTTTTGTACAACTTGATCCTAGAAGGTTATAACAACTATAAAAATACTAACTTTAACATCACAAATGTGAGAATCAAAGAGTATCAAGAAAAAGACCATAAACCTTCAAAAACCAAACTTTTGATCTAAACTAACCAAGAAAACGCACACACAATCTATCTAATCATCCCATGGGCTCTGATACCAATTGTAGTATATTGGATATCACAATACAAGCTTAGGAATGATGGGTTGGCCAAATTTGTAGAGAGAGAAAATGTCTAGTTCTAGTGAGAGAAACACCTTTTAGTGTGTGTATGATAAATTGAACCACCAACACCTCTCAATGGCTGAAGTTGGGTTTAAATACAAGAGTTTATGTGCCCTAAGTGGGCTATAGAGTGGGCTAACATGTGGGTAAAGACCCGACCCAACGCCATAAGTTATACGGTAACTAAACGATTAATATTAAGACTACGAGCTAACCTATGCTAGACCTAACACGGGGTGACCGAGTCTTTTTCATGATCCTAACAATTAGTCAAGTTAACTTCAGTTACTTTGATTCATAAACCTTCTTACACAGATTATAGTCAGTTGGTTACTTTATTAGTTATTACCATCTGGTTCTAGAAACTGGCTGCCTGAAGTAATAGCACCTAAAGGCTCCAGCACCTTTCCCTGGAATAAATAATATTTAAAAATAAAATCAGTTCCCTAATTGGCACATATAGATACGACTTGTGATCTAAGATCATATTCAAAGAGAGAAAGCATCATAAGCTTACAGCAAAAAAGCCACCAGCCCTGTTCCCAGCATCCACAACTATATGAAATCATTCCAATGGCTTTTCTGATAACTTAAAATAATATGTTTCTTGAAGCTTTGTGAACAGCTGGTACAAGGTCAGATTCATAAACAGACATGTAGTCAACTTTATTGATTAATGATGAAGCTTTCTTTCTGCCTCTTTCAAAGATTCTGCTGTTAACCCACTGTATATGTTTGCAGCACACTCTAAGATGTATTTGATGTCGACTTTTCCAAGCCCTCCAACATTAGTAAAGAATTTAAACCCATTTTTGTTGTATGGCAGATGGCTTGCTGTCATAAGAAAGTAATATCATAATGAGAAAGACGTACTACAATATTCACTTTCAAGATTTTTTTTTCTTCTATATTTGGTTCCAGATGTATTACATATCACTTTTTCACATCAAGACATAGAAAAATAACCAACATAATTACGAAAGAGAACGAATATAGATGCGTATGAAACAAATATGAAAAAGTCATAAAAGAACACGACTGGCCTTTTTAAGTAGTGCATACAACTTTTTTAACGAAGTTGCTGAAGTTAGAATATCAGTCATCAATATGACGTTGTATCCTCCTCCAACGTTTGCCTCATTAGCCCTCTCCCACACCCTACTTCCTAAAAGCCTCCTTTATTGCCGCCTCGAGGAAGAGTCTTGTCCCATGACAATACCGTCATGTGCTCATGGCTACTACATGTAATGAATGGAATAATAATAAAAATAATATCCAAAACAAATATCTAAATCTTCTTTTATAATGGCTGTTTCGAATTAACCAATAATAGTATTGGGTATGGTTCCGTAAGAGAGGGGCATTTGCAAGTATTTAATGCTGCTGTTGATGTTAGATTGGCTGTCTCATAATTGATTGTCTAAGTTTCATGTTTTAGGATCTGAAAACGACCAATATTTATCAAATTTTAAATAGACAATATACATTTACACATTAAAGCTTTTGGTAATTCACCTGTGTAGCCTGGCACTACAGAGGTAGAAATCATAAGAGTCGAATTCCCTTTTGCCTCTTCTCTTCCTCATGCAATGCCCTTCAAGCGTAGATAATTTAATTCGTGTTCAACCTTTGAGATTAAGACTGAGAATGAGAGAGTGCAAGTGAGAGAGATGAGCCTGAATATATGAACACCGAATAGTCAAATGTGTAGGGATTATGGAAGTTTTCTTGATTAAAAAGTCTTGTATATTTGGATAAATATCAGATATATATAAAGTATATCTTCAAAAATATTTTTCAAAATCAAAATATATGTACATGGTTTTTTTTGGAAGATATTATTAAAGTTTTTTTATAGTAAAACACAAACGGTGGCTTGGCTCAGTTGGTTAACATGATTGGATATTAACTATAGGTCATGAGTTCAAACCTTGCCTTTACCAATATTTTTAAAAAAATTTCAAAATTTAATGCAAAATTAATTAAAAATCCGAAAATTCAAAATTTAATACAAAAATAATTATAAAACCGAAAATTATTTAAAATTATTGTGTTGTGTGTGTCATGTCATCGTTGAGGTGGCGTCCAGCCACTAAATCATTTAATGACATGGCAACCAAGATGACATGGCATTATGACGTGGCATTAAATAGTCAAATGCCTCATGTTATATATAATGTAGAGATATATATATATATATCCATCTACTTATTGTTTCTTTGCTAAGTAGATCATTACACCACTCGGTTCCTTCAAGACTTGAAGTTTTATAAACTTCAAAGAAGTCAAGAAAATTATATTCACCCTTCTCTACGGTTCTACAATTGGTATCAAAGTGGTTTACTCAAGTTTTCAAGCATTAAAGCCTTCTCGAGAAGTCGTTTTAAGTTGAAAACTTCTTTTTTAAAAATTTGAAATCCTAACTCCGGTTTTTGAAAAAGTTGAGTAAGATCCATGGCTCAAAAGAACTATGTCGAGGGGTGTTCTATGCAAAGTCCACCTTTTCTAGAAGCCGACGGGTTTTGCTTTTGGAAAACCCGCTTTGAGACTTACATTAAGTCCAAAGACATTGACTTATGGCAACTCACTGAAAACGGCAATTTCTACTTCAAAATAGAAGACTCGGAAACAAAGATGATGAAGGAGACGCCATATGAACTTCTCAAGGATAATCAAAAGTAGCAACTCGGCAAGAATAACAAAGCCAAGATGACTCTTTACAACGCCCTACCGCGTAAAGAGTACGAACGAGTCTTCATGCGTAAAACCACCAAAGAAGTATGGCATACACTCATCATCACTCACCAAGGTAATTCGCAAGTTGAGAATTGAAAGATTGATCTTCTCATTCAAGAATACGAGAAGTTCTCAATCTCCAATGAAGAAACTATTGATAGTGGCTTCACACGGTTTAATGTTATTGTAACCAGTCTCAAATACTTAGATATGTTAATACAAATATTCGCGCAAAAACGATATTTATATTTAATGATCTTCATGTTTTGATAATAACAAATATAATGTCATACTACGTAAAAGTTTACGTAAACAAGTTATTTAGTCGAAAGTTTACTTGACGACGACTAATCACTTAAGGTATGAAAATGGCATTATTAAGCATAGTTAATGATCAAAGAAAAATATTATCATTTGCATAAATCTTTTCTAATAAAATGATTTAACCTAACACATGATTAATTATAAGCTAGTTATATTAATCATGTAAGACAAAATAGGATTAACCATAAGTGAAAACAATCTTTCCAAATCTTTCCAAATCTTCCCAAATCTAGAAAATCTTTCCTTATTCATGATAAGAAATATTTTCTTCTAGAAGAATCTATTAAACTAGTTTTAATAAGTACAAAACAATATTTTGTATAGATTTGAGGTTAATTACTAAATGACAATTTTTGTCCCAGATCCTCCCACGGATCCACCAATGCACTGCACGGATCCAGGAGATGTTGGATTCGTGGGTCGCACGTCTTGTTCCCCTAGGACAGGATTTGAAATTCAAATGGTTGCCTATAAATACCAACCTTACTCCTTCATTTAAAACAACTCCTGACAAATATTTTTCTTATACATATTTTATCTTTTGCATATTCTTTGATCATTATACTTGTTACATAATCCATTACAAGTGATAAACTCATTCCACTCTTTAGTGAAGAACACTCAAGAAGACGTCAAGCTTCAAGTGTTATTAGTTTAGTTGTGTCATCACGTTTGTGATAATCATTCATCTTGTATATCTTGTGTTGTGTGTTGTGTGTATCATATGTGTATGATAGGTTAGTATTTAGGCCTCAAAATACATAGTGTGTTAGATTGGTTCTATCTCGAAGTAGAACTCGGTATTTAGCTTAGTACC
>BQNB010032893.1:0-49955 GCA_026074375.1 Tanacetum coccineum
GGGAGCTTGTTGACATAGTGAAGAAAACTCTCGAGTTAGGTGCTCGAGGAGTGGAGTAAGGCAAAGAGGTGATTCGTTGCCAAACCAATATAAATCCTCGCGTTGTGGTTTGATTGTTCTTACTCTTATCTCTTGTATTACATTATTTTCTCATACTATCCTATTAATTGTTTAGATAAGTATATTGTTCATATTATGCAAGTGTTGAATTCACATAAAGTCGAATCTAGAATTTTTACAAACACTTTAAAACCTTAAATTAAAAAGCGATAAACTATTCAACCCCCCCTTCTAGTTTTCCACATCATTAATTCGTAGAAATGCATAACGGTTCTTCACCGTCAGCTTATTCATTTCTCTATAATCGATAAACATCCGAAAAGATCCATCCTTTTTCTTGACGAACAAAACCAGAGCTCCCCAAGGAGAGGAACTTGGTCTTATAAATCCCTTGTCGGAAAGCTCTTGGAATTGATCCGACAGCTCTTTCATCTTCGAATGAGCTAACGTATAAGGTGCCCGTGCCACAAGTTTAGCACCGGGTATTAAGTCAATTTGAAACTCCACTTGTCGGGTCGGTGGGAGTCCAGGCAAGTCTTCAAGAAAGACTTTTGGGAAATCCCGCATAGTAGGTACATCCTCAAGTTGCTTCTCCTCCGACTTGTCATTCGTCTTCTTCTCAGTGATGTGGGCCAGAAAGACATGACATCCTTTTTGCAAATATTTATGTGTCTTGCTACACGATATGATATTCAATCTGGACTCGCTCCAACCATCATTCCTAACACCTCTATCAATTAATATCTCATCACCATAGGGATACGAACAATCTTCTCATCACAAACGATCACGACGTGATACTTCGACAACCAATCCATACAGATAATAATGTCAAAGCTACCAAGCTCTACGGGCATTAAGTCGATGTTGAACGGGTGATTTAGCAAATTTAAAGTACAACATGAATTACAGTATCAACCCCTATTATTTTCCCATCAGCTAACTCAACGTCATACTTAATGTCTAATGCAGATGAGGCGATATCAATTAAGGAACAAAATGCAGTTGACACAAAACTTCTATCGGCACAAGTATCAAATAAGATAGAAGCATAACGATTATTAAGGAGAAACATACCCGTAACGAAATTCAGGTCTTGGTTGGCCACTCCTCCTCCCAAAGCATACACCCTTCCCTAGGCTTCACCATTCCTAGCTGCATTCCCATGATTATGGTTCTTTAACTTTGAGCATTTACTATGATAGGGTCCTTTTCTTCCACACTCAAAGCAAGTAATGGTCCTTTGATTTTCCATCGGGTCCCTTTGGTTTGTTGCGGCAGCTAGACTCCTACAATCCTTGGTCGTATGACCAAACCTCTTGCAATTTCTGCACTTTGCAGTGCATGGACCGGTATGGTGAAATTTGCATTTGTTACACAGAGGTAAGGTTCCAGCATACTCTTTCTTTTCACCAGGCCTAGCAGTGTAGGCCCTTGACACATTTTATCTCTTGAAATGTGGCTGCTGCACATGGTTGTCTCTTGGGTTGTTCTCTAATCTCCTCTTGTTATCAGCTTGTCTAGCAGCAAAAACCCGCACTTTTGATCCATCAAACTGTTTGCCAACTTAATAGCATCCTGAAGTCTAGTTGGTCCAACTGAGGTCACATTCCCCTGAATGCTATCAGGAAGACCCTAAATATACCTTTCAATTTTCTCTTCCTCATCGGGAACCATCTTTAGGCATAACAATGCCAACTCCTGATAACGTTGCGTATAACTCGCAACATCGGTACCCTTCACAGTCAGGTTCCACAACTCATTCTCTAACTTCTGAATTTCGTTTCTTGAGCACTAAACCTCAGTCATCATTTTCATTAGATCTTTCCACGACATCTCATAGGCTACATCAACCCCAACACATGGGAGTTCAACCATATTAGAGCACCATCTAACAGAGTACAAATGGCATACTTTACCTGACATTCAACAACACAGTTGCTAATATGAAATACAGATTCTATCTTTTCAAACCATCTGGCTAATCCTACAGCCCCCTTAGTGCCCTTAAAGTTGTAGGGCTGACAGTTCATAAACTCTTTGTACGTGCAACCACGAGCTGTGTGCACGGTTTTCCTATTGCCACTTCCTATATCGTGGCTTCCATTCCCATTTCCATTCTAATTCTCGTTGTTCTGATTTGCGTCATAAGTTGCCAACGCATCAGCCACACGTTGGGCTATCAGCTCTTCAATGGCCTCGAAACTCATCGTTTGTCTTGTAGTAGGCATTCTTGCTGATAGAAATAATGCCTAAAAACGTTATTGATATTTTTCGACTTCTCTATGTTTTGATAATCACAAAATGTAAAAACGTTCTATGTAAAACTAAACGTAAACAAGTAATTAGTCGTAAATTTTCATTTCGAAAATTAATCACTTAAAGGTATGAATAAATAAATGCTTAATTTATTTGTGAACAAAGGAATTTATTTTTTCAAAACCTTACATTTTTATAAAATGTAAACTTATACAAAACATTTTTGGTATTTACAAGAAATGTTTTATTCAAAATAAATATTTTGAATTCAAATTTTCCACCTAAAAATGGATAAAACTGATCCAGGAAACACCTCTACTAGAAAAGACAAAAATGGGAGCGTCCTGCTATGGTCGGCCCCTTATAGGTAAGGGCGGCCCCCTTAGTGATAAGGGAGCCGACCATAGAGCTAAGGGGGTCGGCCAGCTAAAAACGCTCCCAGCTTTGCCTATAAATAGCGGACTGTTTTCCACAGATTTTCTCACCTTTTGCACTCACTTTCTTTCTATTCAAAATCAGTTTATACATCTCCTACAATCCTTTGGTCATTTAATCTTAAGCTTTTTGTTTCCAAGTGATTCAGGCTTAGATCCTCAAGTGCAAGAGGAGAATACTTCTTATCATCAAGTCAAGAAGTATTATAACTTAGTTGGTGTTCAAGTAACGTAGTTATGATTGTGGTGTATCTTGTAATTCATTTATATCTCGTGTGATTGTGTGTAATAGTTAGATAGGGTTAGTGATTAGGTGAAATGATATCTTGTTAGTGTGGTTAGTATTTTAAGCCTCAAAATACAATCGTGTGGTAGATTGGTTCTAGCTAAGATTAGGACTCGACATTTGGCTTAGTATCGGAAATTGATGTAAGCTACTTGTGTACGGTTTTCTTCGTCTAAAGGGAGTTTGTTGACATAGTGAATAGAACTCTCGAGTTGGGTACTCGAGGAGTGAAGTAGGGCTAAGAGGAGCTTCGTTACCAAACCACTATAAATCTGAGTGTTGTGGTTTGATCTTTCTTACTCTTATCTATTGTGTTACAAATTTACATTATTACTTATTGTCATTTATTTACTTAACTAGATTGTTCATATTGTATGTACATTGAGATCACATAAAATCGAATCTAACTTTTTATATACAAATGTCACATTAATTTAAAAAGCGACAAACTATTCAACCCCCCTTATAGTTTCCACAATTGGTATCAGAAGCCACGTCAAACAAGATTTTTTAAATATATTGTATTTTAAAACTTGAATCGATCTATGGAATTGGAAAAATATTTAGCAAGGCAATCTATGCAAAGACCACCACTATTTGAAAGTGATGGATTTATTTATTAGAAAAATAGATTCGAAACTTATGTGAAATCAAAAGATCTAGATTTTGGCATGTTGTTACATTTGGTGATTTTTCTACTATTCAAAATAATTTCGAAACTAAAAAGGATGAAATTGTACCATTTGACAAACAAAGCGATGATCTTAAAAAGAAACTTGCTAAAAAAATGAAGCTAAAATGGTAATTTATACTAATGCTTTGCCACGTAAAGAGTGCGAAAGAATTTTTATGTGTAAAACCGCAAAAAAAAATTGGGATACTTTACTAATCACTCACCAAGGTAATAGTCAAGTCAAGGATAACAAAATAGATCTCCTTGTTCAACAATATGAACAATTTACGATTCCAGAAGAGTAATCAATAGATAATGCTTTTGCTAGGTTTAACACTATCATTACTAGTCTAAAAGCACTTGATGAATGCTTTTCTAGCAAGAACTATGTTAGGAAATTTCTTAGGCTACTTCATCCTAAATGGCGCGCAAAAGTCACGGCTATTGAAGAGTCGAAGGATTTGACATCACTATCAATTGACGAACTTATCGGCAACTTGAAAGTATATGAAGTGATAATAAAGAGAGATTTCGAAATGGTCAAAGGCACAAGAGAACAAAGTAGATCTCTCGCTTTGAAGGCTAAAAAGGAATATAGTGATGAAGAAAGTTCGACTTCCGATAGTGAAGACGAAGAATATGCTATGGTCGTGAGAGACTTCAAGAAATTATTCAAAATACAAGGAAGATGCGGAGATCTGAATCACCTCATCGGAGAATGCCCAAAGTCACTAAGAAGCAAAAACCAAAGGGCTTTATTGGAGGAACATGAAGCGATAGTGGCGAAGATGAGGAAGACAATGTTAGAAATAAAGAAATATTCTACTTGTAAGCACTATTATAAAGTGCAGGGACTAAATATGTTAAGTAAAGAAAGTTTAGTCAACAAGCTAACCAAGGGCTATAAATAGTAATTTATGCCATGGTTAGATGTAACAACTTCATTTAATCAAAAGGCAAGTTTAATTATAATGATAAAACATACAACATTTCTACCTTTCACAAGCATGACTACTTCAACGAATCTTATAATGATAAAAGTTTCTTTCAACCTTCACAAGAATGATAGCAATCATATTTGTTGGTTTGAGGGAGCTTATGGGTTATTTTGGGGGAGTATGTTTGTTTATAAAGGGGAGAATGTTTGAGAAAAGAAAAGATTTTGATTTCAATTTCATAGACTTCAAAGGATATTCTTCACCCAGAGCTTATTCCAAATGACGAGGAATGAGGGAGGGAGGAAAGGAGGAAAAGAGAAAGCAGGAGGGAGAAGGAAGGTTGTTTTTTTTTGTTTTTTTTCCTTTTTTTTTTTGTTTTCTTTTTTTTTTTTTTTTTTTGTTTTTTTCTTTTTTTTTTTTTTTTTTTTTTTTTTTTTTTTTTTTTTGTTTTTGAAACAACCTCGCGGATGTTTTGAAAGCAGAAAAGGAAGAAAGTTATTCTGAAAGAATGAAATGTAAAGAATGACAGAAATGGTAACTGGGGTCATTTTTAATTGTATATATAAAGCGAAGAAAAGAAAATGTTTTAGATGCGGAGAGTGGATCCGAAGATGCACCTCAGTGGAGAGGGCCCCCCCAATAGTCACCAAGAATAAAAAACCACAGCGGCTTTGGTTGGTAAGAAAGAACATTGGACAGCGGGGGATGATTAGCGTGCGAAGATGAGAGATAGTAAGAAGGAAAAGCGGGAAAGGACTATAAGAAAAGAAGAAAAAAGAGGATAAAGAAAGAACAAAGAAAGAAAGATTAGGGAAAAAAAGATATTATAAGGACTACTAAAAAAGACCAAAAAACTTTCTTTTGTTGGTTTCAAACATTTCCAAAGAGGGTACGTTTCCGAAAAACTGAATTTTATTGTGCAGGATTGATCTTCTAATGGAGGATCGATATGACTTAGATTTAGGATTATGTATTATTAGAATTTTAATTTCATCTCTCTTAGGCAAAAAAAATAGGATTATTATTAATAAAAGTAATTTCCATAAAAATAAGGCACCTAAAATCTACTAAAAATCGGCCTAGGAAGATTAATTGCTTCTAAATTAAAAATATAAGTATTTATATGAAGGCGAAAGAGAAGAAAAATGAGGAAGGGAAAAATAAGTATCGGTTAAACCGTAATGAAGGTTTAGATAGATTAGATAGATTGTAGAATGGAGTGAAGTTAAATACAGGGCCAACCACCAAAACCCTTTCTTAATAATGAAAATGAGGGAAGAGAGAAGTGGAGAGAAGAAACTCTTTTAAAGAGGAAAAATATGCTCTCTCATAAGCTTCAACCATTTAATTTTAAAAAGTAGTAGTACTCATTTTTAAAAGAAAATGCTAGTTTCAAAAAAAAGCATCCGAGACAAATCGGGTCGGGGGTGGGTCGGTGGATGGGGGTGCGGGGGGGGGGGTGGGTGGGTGGGGGGGGGGTCCGTCTCGGGTGGCTGTGGGATGGCGGCAGATTTCAGCGGGCATTAGAGGGGGTGGGGGGGTGGTGTTGGGGGTCGGCGGGGTCACCGCGGGGATGAGTTCCGTTGTCTGTGAAGCATTCGCGCCGCCCAGACCTCGGCAATTTAGGAATGAGAGAAGTTCGAGTTATTTGATACACAGTGGACGAGATGTGCAACCGAGATGGGAGTAGAGTAAAATTTATAGATTGACGGTCGCTGTCGAACACTTCGTTCTAGAGGAGAACACCCGGGCCGGCCGCGTAGATCTAGGGGAGTAGAGTAACACTAAGAGCCGAAGCTAACCCGCGCGTTAAAGCGGAACAGAAAGAACCGCCCCCTCTTGGCTTCAGAAGGAGAGAAGGAGAAGCTATGAGAACGTAGCTTAAACTAGTCTAGAAGAAGAACGGAGTAAAGTCTCGATAGCTCATTCGATCGTCGTCTTCTCTGAAGAGATACGCTCCTCAGAAGGTAAATAAGGAAAGATGGTGGGGAGGTACGCATAAGAGTAAGAGGTTTGTCGTCAACGAAGGATCAGATATCGGAACAATGCGAAAGATGCAGAAGATAAAGTACGAAGAGCTAAAGTGTAGCGAGTAAGTCCCGGTTGAATATAAGATACATGAAGGAAAAGAGGCAAGGTACTGTGATCAGTCTGAGTAAGAAAATTCAGTGAATTGAGGTAGAAAGGAGAAAGGATGGAGGAAAAAATAAGAAAAAAGGAAAGAAATCGAAAGAAAAGAAGAAAGAAAAAGAGAAAAGAAAACCCTACTAAGGAAAGAACAAAAGGAATAAAGATCACGAAAGACAAAGAACAGAAGATAAAGACGTATAAGTAAAGGGAAAAGCGGGAGTGGAAGCGTGAGTATCGTAGATCGGAAGGGGATTTTCGAATACGAGACCGAGATTAACTAGACGATAAGTAGCAGTCATAGACGAAGCGAGAAAGACTGTAAAGAAACGAGAGTTAAGAGAGGTTAGAAGAAGAAAGTCTAGAGGTGGTGAGAGTAAAGTATAGATTTAGTATTATTGGGATTATGGATGGGGGGAGGAGGCCGAGGTGTTTGCTATTTGTTGGGAGCTGGTTCGTATCTTGAGAGTGGGGGGGTAGTTGGGGTTTTTATGGTGGGGAGTATGTATTTATATATATTCGGTACTGATGAGGTGGGAAAAAGGGGAATAACGTGGGAGGAGATAATAGAATTGGCATTGATATGTATATAAGTAAAAAACGGGGATATTAGTTAAAAACCAAAAAGAATAAGAAATAAAAGATAAGAGAAAGAAGAACGTAAATTATGATCGCTATATTAAATGAAGAGATTGTTTGTATTTTTTTGATTTATAGTGTTTTTTTATAGGATTTTGGTTGTATTGTGTTATAGTGTGTGTGTTTATTGGGTTAAATTTTTGAATTAAGTTCTGGGGATTGTGGGTTTAATCTTAAGGTATTATGTAATTTAGTAAGGAGAGGATAGGGGGGGTAGTGGGGGGGATTTTAGATGGGAGTTTAGGGTAGGGGGATTGGATTTGTTTGGGGGGCTATACGATAATTGTAGTGGGAGATAGTGAAATGTGTGGTTGTATAATTTAGGGGGCTGGATGTGAGATGGAAGGATTAAGAGAGAAATAGCGGAAAGGGGGAAAATAGAGTTATAAGGATAAAGTATCTGTGGCAGAAAGTAGGAGGTTAGAAGCCAGGAAGAAGTACCAACGTGGTGGACGAGAACATGGGCTTCACAGGGAGCAGACGAGAGCCCTCCGCACCCCCATGACACCTCGCTTCCTCTGCATAAACTGAAACGCCTCTTATACTCTCCCCCTAAATCTTCTCTCCTCTCCTGTATCCTCCTCTTCCCTATCCCGTCGCCCCTCCGTAAAGGAACTTAACCACGACAGCCCACTTAGAACTACAACGAAAAAGCAAGACTAAAAACCCTAACTAGGCATAAGAAAGAATAACCCTTATGACCACCATAAGAAACTCGAAGACACTAGAGGAAACCGGGCACCTACTTTCACGGGCCTCGCACTAAAACTTCATGTTCCTCCCTCCCACACCCATCTACCCCTACCCAACCCCCCCTTACACCCTATCCTACGTGTACATATACTCTCTCTCTCCTAACTGTAGACGCTTTTGATGGTTAGAGACAAATCATAAAACACATCGAAGAAGCGAATCAGATAACAAAAAAAACTAACAATAACGCTTCTAAACAACCCGCCACTCAATCTTAACATAACTGAATACCTCTTACACTGAACTGAACAGAAAAAACCATAACAAAACACACTGAAAAACTCAGAATAACACACTAACTCTACTCGTCAAATAAAGACTGACTAAAACTACACCGGATAAAAAACTATTATGACCTAGAGAAAAAAAGGAACTAGATACAAACATCTATAAACATAAAATACTCACTCACAAAATATAACAGAGAAAAAAAGCGTGTTAGAGGAAACAATAAAAATGTCCAATGACTAAACACTTACGAAGAGGAAATAAGAGAAACAAACAGAAACAAAACATACTACTGAATAAACACGGCGAAGTAAGCAGTAAAAAAAATTAAGAAAATAATACGAAATGTACGTAGAAAAATGCCGGTGGTTAGGGGAGGATAAAACGGGGAACAGTAGTATAAAGCGGGTATATTTAGTCTATGAGAGATACTACCGATCGACGGCGCTGAAAGAAAAAAACATCCAGTAAACCTTTCCGTTCTGGGTTAGTATGTTGGGGTGAGAACAAAGCGTGGTTTTTGGAAGGGGGCAGTCAGCATATAATAAAACCACAGCCAACCAAGACCACAAGACACGTAGCTACTACATATAGCCTCACGGACCGAATCAATGCGCGTGATTGATTGTCGATTACTGTTAGCGCATCTTTATATCTTTCTGTTCTGTATAGTACTGGTAATTGGGTACCTGAGCTCTGCGTGCTTTGCGTTGGCCGCGGGGCGAGTTTCCTGTAATACTCTGTTGGAGCGCGCGGCGACAGGCTCGCAGAGTGGACATCCGCTTTTACAGCATGGCCTGTGGGACAGGCCCTGTAGGCTGTTCCGTGTCTTGACAATCCTGGGGTTGTTGAGATCTCCGAAATTGTGAAAGATCCGATGTGGTATTGCCTGGACGTGGTCGGGGAATTTGATACTCTTCGCGCAGCTGATCGTCCCACGGTGGTCGGGCGTGGGTGTCGAATCTGGGAGTGGGGAGCAGAGTTTCTAATGAGATTTTCAGGTTCCATGTGGGATCAGTATGAGGGCGAGGGTCGGGAAGGGGTTGGGGAGCGACTGTTTATTGGTCTTGGCAACCGACAGTCCTTGGGCGTTATCTGGCGGATGGCTGTTACATGCGCAAGGCATGGACAAAGGAGGGATTTTACCTTGTGCAGCTTTATTAGTTTTAAAGCAAGTTAGTTGTTTTAAGATCAAATTCTATCAACCAGCCTTGTGTTTATGTTGGGCAGTCTATATGGGTTTAATACCAGTCAGACATGGTATGGATGGTTGTAGACACAATTCTTCATCCTTTTTTTTCCTTTTTAGTTTATGAGGTGTTGGCGATTTGTTTTGAAGTAGCGGTTTTGCTTTTTTGATTGACTTTATGTTCTGTAGAGTCGATACGAGTGTATGCTGAGGTATCTTGGGGTGATCTGAAGGGGTATGGGGGGGGGGGGCTCCGTCGTAGAAATAAGGTAGGAGCGTATTGATAGGAGATCAAAAGCATGAGGACAGGAGGAGTTTAAGTAGCGACGAGAGCCCGAAAAAAGGGAGTGGAAGGTAGTAGGAAAGGTTGAAGTAGTGGAGAAGAACGTTTTAGTCTGAGAGAAGAATACGATGCCAGAGAGCTCGCGCCGAGCGACGCCTTCCCACTTTCGCGACTCCTTAATAATCGATTATTTATATATTTTGTAAGTGAGGGGGTTTGCGTAGTTAATTACATCATTAATTACATATTTGCACAATTTAAGATAGTCAAGTTTCTGTTTTTGATTGTGTTATTCGCGACATTACAATGCATTTCTATAATATGCTGTTAAAAATCTTCCTCCTCTCAAATTCACGAAACAATCTATGAAGTGAAAGAGAAGATTTTTTTTTAAAGAAAGAAAAATTGAATATATATTTAATTTTTTAAAGAAAGAAAAAAGAAAAAGAGAAAAATAAATTGATAGGAAGGAAGGAAGAACGTCAAAAGGAAGATGAGAAAAATAGAACGAAAGAGAGAAAAGGAGGGTTTGTTGAATTGTCATATGGAATAGCTTGCTATTTGAGATCATATGCAAGGAAAATAGTTTTTTTACCGGCGTGTCCTTGTTTTGTGTCATTTAATTTTAGTGTTCGCCAGTCAGATTGTATCGTATAAGTTTGTTATATTAAACTTAGGATTCTTATTTATGTAGGTGGGATCTCACGGGCAGAACACCTTCGCTCACACCACTACTGAAACAGCCTGATTATATGGTTTGTGATCTGATGTTGTGTGATTATGATTGATGTTGATGTTAAGAAAAGTGCCTATGAAAAACAAAGAGAGATTTGAAAAGAAAACCCAGAATAAAAAATCGTATTAAAGAAAAGTCTGTATGGTAGACAAGAGATAAGAGTTGAAAGATCAAAAAGCTCTACATACGAACACCATTCAAGGTGTTTTAATTTATGTATTCAAAGTCTTGATAGCACACTATTGACAAGGCTAAAGAGAAGTGCCTACCGCTCTTCTTTGCCGTACTCGCACTCCCCGATGTACCCCCCAAATCTCCAGTGACAAACTTATCGTCAACTTGAAAGTATATGAAGAGATAATAAAGAGAGATGCCGAAATGGTCAAAGGCACAAGAGAACAAAGTAGATCTCTCACTTTGAAGGCTAAAAATGAATCTAGTGATGAAGAAAGTTCGACTTTCGGTAGTGAAGACGGAGAATATGCTTTGGCCGTGAGAGACTTCAAGAATTCTTCAAAAGACGAGGAAGGTTTGTAAGACAACCACGCGATGAAAGAAAGTCATTCCAAAGAAGTAAAGATGACAAAAATGGTAAAAGCGAAAGAAAATGTTTTAGATGCGGAGATCTGAATCACCTCATCGGAGAATGCCCAAAGTTACCAAGAAGAAAAAACCAAAGGGCTTTTGTTGGAGGAACATGGAGCGATAGCGACGAAGATGAGGAAGATAAGACTAAAGACAAAACTTGTCTTGTGGTTCAAACATCAAATGAGGTACGTTCCGAAACCGAATTTTATAGTGATGATTTATCATCAATATATGACTTAGATTTAGATAGCACATATCATCGCTTATGCAAATTAGGATTAAAAGTAAGTAATTTTTAAAAATAAGTCACTAAAATCTACTAAAAATCGACTAGAAGATGAATTGCTCAAATTAGAAGAAAAATTATCTAATTTAGAGAAAAATAAAGTAATTAATGTGGAATGTAAAATATGTCAAAACCTTAAGAATGAAAATAAGAAACTTAAAGAGGAAATGACTAAGCTCAACCAATTAAATAAAAGTACTCATTCTCTTGAGAACATGTTAAGTGTTCAAAAATCATCTGGAGACAAATCGGGTCTAGGATTTAATTCGGCCAAAGCATCAATGAGTGGGACTAAACAAATTAACTTTGCAAAAATACAAGAACTTGAACCCAAATCTATTAAAGAAAAGTTCGTCGAAAATTCAAGTCCGAAACCTAAACATTTACTTGTAAACAATATTAAAGCTCCCGGTGCAACTAATGACGAAGGAAAATATTTTCATAAACCATATTTAAAATCAGGAGTTGGATTTACAAAACCTAAAGTAAGGTCAAAAACTTCACCTCCAAAAAGAAATAATAATTCTCGCCGTAGGTCTAAAACACCACAACCTAGGAGAAATCAAGATAGACAAAATTACTCTAATGTATATCCTACAATGTGGAATAATTCCTAACATCAAAACTATATTCCATGGGGAATTTTTCCATCAGTTGTACACCCAAATCAAATGCAACATATGTTTGACACTAACAATTTCGGACCCATGAGACATTGGGGACCAAATGCTTGAATTATTACTTTATTAAGGTAGATATGCATATAGACAAATTTTAGAACTCGACAAGTAGATTGAAGATTATGAATGCTCTTTATTCATGAGAAGTTACCAAAAGATATTGTCAACAAACAAAGCATATAATGGAGGTGATATTGTTCTCATTAGTAATCTAAGTAGAAACATCATAGGCAAAGGTATGATCCCTCTTTATTGAAATTATTTAAGCACGTAGAATACGTAAAACTTTGTGTGTTAAATATGTGATAATATGTGTCAAGTAATATTTATCAAACGTGATAGCAAAATAAGTTCTTGAAAATGAATTTTGCTTGTCTAAATGATATCTTAACTAGAAATAAGAATTGGATTAGTTGCCTAGGATTATAATCAAAAAGGATAAATTAATTTCGATAAATTCTAGGCACCCGTAGCTAAATTAGGACTCACTTCATACCTTTCTAAAATGGAAATCTTCTATGTCCACAAGTAGTGTACTCACATAGGAGAAGGAAGGTGAGTCGGTGGGTAATAATTAACATAGAAGTAGGATTAGTTAATAATTATATGTAAGCGCCAGAAAGGCATGACACTATGAATGAGACAAACTCCCATCGACTACGACATCTGCCTCGACTACATGTCTACAAAGAACGACGTCTATAGGAACCGGCTAATAGAGCATTGACTCTCTCCCTCTCTCTCTAAAGATATTCATCATCTCTCTCTTCATGTAAACACTCTAAATCGTGACAATTAATTATTTCATCCGAAGTAATTAAAATATTTAATTAACGAAAGGTTAATTGAAAACGTCACTTAATCTTCGTTAAATCTTCTCTCAGCTTGACAACTTGGTTATTTCATCTAGAATAATCAAAGTATTTTTAATTGACAAAAGGTTAATTAAAATGTCAACCAAATTTTGTCAATCTTCTCTAAACATTTTTTTTCGTTCTAAAATCTTGACAACTTAAATAGTTCATCCGAAATAATTAAAGCCCTTTTAATTAACGAAAAGTTAATTAAACATGTCAAGTAAAACCTCTTATATAAGTTCAACGTTATTTCTCAAAAACTAAAATAATATTACTAGTATCTTTTATCATATATTAATAGTTATATACTAATAAAAACTAGTTAAAATCGAATAACCAAAAAATTTGGTCGTCAGATAGGCGGCCCCCTTAGCTCTAAGGGGACCGGCAGTGTAACGGAGGGCGGCCCCCTTATCGATAAGGGCCTCGGCCATTTAAAAATCACCAAACACTCTCTTTCTGCACAAAACACATAACCAAACACTCATTTTGTTCCTCCCTTCTTTTCCTGCTATTGCTCTGACGAACACACACACACAAATCCTTCAAAATCCAACCTCCAAACTCATAATCAATCCAATATAGCAAGCGGAAAACACCAAAAACTCGATTAACAACATCTATTGTAAGATTTTCCATACTCTTCTCTTTTGATTTCATCCGATTTTGTTCATAATCAAATTTGGGAATTTTCAATTTTTTTTGTTTTGTCTTTTATGTTCTTATGATTAGGATTAAGATATTCACAACTATCATGATTCCCGTAGTAGTAGGAATTTGAAAATTGCAATAGGATTGGTTCATGAATTTTTTGGTCGAAATTTCACACACACACACACACACACGCATATATATATATATATATATATATATATATATATATATATATGTGTGTGTGTGTGTGTGTGTGTGTGTGTGTGTGTGCTAATGGGGGCGACCTTTTAATTTCGTTCAAACACTCCCTTACTGTCAAATAAATTACCATAAACATCCTCGTTTTGTCCCACTCCCTCTCTGTGCTACTGACAAGTGATGAAAACACACACCAAAAACTCAAAAATCCAACTTCTAACTCAAAATTAATCTAATTTCGCTAGGGGCAAACACCAACAATTTGATTAACAACTACTATTGTAAGCATTTCAATCTTTTTCTCTTTTGATTTCATCCGATTTTGTTCATAATCAAAACTGGGAATTTTTAATTTTTTGTGTCTTTTATGTTCTTCTGATTAGGATTAATATATTCACAACTATCATGATTCCCGTAGTAGTAGGAAATCGAAAATTGCAATAGGATTGGTTCATGAATTTTTTTGGGGTCGAAATTTTATATTAATATATATATAATGTCGAATTTTTAATTACCTATTTCATCATCAGATCCTATTACTTCACCAGCTATTTTGACTCCATCTCCGGTATTACCACCATCACTACTATTTGAAAACATATATAATTCAATATACATTTTTCGACATCTTTGGTCAAAATATACAAAAATAAAGGAGTGTTTGGATCACTTCCTAGAATCGTAGTCTAGAGTCGAAATGATCATCACTCCATTTTGTTTCATATATAAACACATGATAAACTTGTATTAATTGTCAAGATATATAATTCATATATATATTGATACTTTTAGTAAAATTTCTAAAATAAAGGGGAGTTTGGATTATCGTCTAGGATTATGGTCTAGAGTCAAAATAATCATTATTCCACTTTTGTTAAGTTACACGTGATGAACTCATATTAGTTGTCGAAATATACAACTTAATGTATATCATTCGACGCTCTCGGTCAAGTATTTTCCTAGTAAAGGGGCATTTGAATTATTTTCTAGAATTTAAGTCTAAAAGTCGAAATAATCCCTACTCTAATTATTAAGCATAGAAACACTTGAAAAACTTACACTAGGTATCAAAATATATAATTCAATATATACTTTTTGACACTCTAAATTGAGTAAAATTAAATAAGGAGCGTTTGGATTACTTTTTATGCTCCATATATTTTGGTTCTACTCGAACTGAAGTTATCTTTGTTCCACATGTGTTGTTTTATTTAATACTTTCATTTCTCATTTTGCTAATTGTTTTTTTTTAACTTTATTTGTTTGTGTGTGTTATTTTGTTTAGGTGGACAATAATTGCCTCGAACAATGATTGGAGATATCCCTCTCACTAAATCAACATTCCCAAAGTGTCTGAAACACCCGGCATTTCTCCCACTATCGCAAACTTCTACAAACCTATCGAAGATTGATGCATTCACGAAAGTAGAGTTGTTGATCAACTTTACTACACATCTCATCACATTGATTGTTGTTTTTCCAATGTTCGCCTTAATTGTCTCTACGAAATCAATGAGCCAATTGTTCCTCGTTTTGTTCTAGACTTTTACAGTTAAGTCACTCTTCAAAGAGATGACTCCGGTTACATCCTTATCTCCTTCATGATTCAAAACAAATTTATCACTCTCTTTCTCTCTCGCACAATTTGGCCAAATTCTAAAAATTCCATACAATGGTCAAGCCGTCTTCACAAATGAATGGAATCTTTCTTCTCTTGCATTCTTCCAAGAGACTGAACGACCATACAATACTGATCTACCTACTCCCGATGAAATTCATCAATTTATTAGATTTGAACGCGTTGATTCAAATCGTACCATCAAAAACAAACTTGTCACTCTTACGCCTAATCAAGTCCTTACTAAGAAAGTTAGAGAAGACTTGAAGCGTTGGGAGGAACTTGATGACATCAAATAACGTCTATTTTATTGCATCATTTATCCCATGTAATTAACTCATTTTGTATAATTATTGCAAAGAATTGTTACTTAATCGTTTGTATTTGAGAATTGCAGTAATTATGGAGTACTTGGTGAAAGTTAACTAAAAGGCACGTATTCTAGAGCTTAAACGAAGATATTTAAAGATTAATGTTCTGACAACCAATACGCCGTATCCATTAAGGAAGATACGGCGTATCTGTGCCTGCACTTCACCAAAGACCACGAAGGAAACAAGATCCAATACGTCGTATCTAGAAGAAGGCAATACACCGTATTCAAGCTATATGGAAATAAAATACTCTGGAAGATATCAAACGTGGTCCCTACTCCAAGAAATCCCCAATACGCCATATCCAAGACATTAGATACACCGTATCGACCATATTCCATACCTTATAAATAGAAAACTCAAAAACGAGTTTTAAGTTTGCTAAATCATATTCTCAATACCTAAACCATAAAAGTCGATTTTCAGAGGAGAAGAAGAGCAGAAGAGGTCTTGCAACGTGATTAATTACATAGGATACAACTTGTAATCTCCTATACTTTTGTAATCGTTCAGTTTTTGGTATCATTCATTAACTCGGTTAGTTTACCTTGGATAAATTATTACTCTTGTATTGATTATGACGTTTGAAGGCTAATACTTCGGGTATTAGCCATTATTATGAAGATCTTAATGTTTGGTTTGTTTATCTTGATTTTTTAATTTATCGTTCATTGCTTGTTTATGTTTATCAATTTATACTTGTTTACATGCTTAAGTATGCGACCTATCATTCAACTGGGTCTAGTCATACATATTTAATGCGCTGCAACTTTGGTGTTGTTTGGGCGTAGGCTAAGAGTCCGGGATAGCTCTCTTTATTGTAATTTATATATCTAGAATCATAGTATCACAAATATTGACCTATCATTGCCTTTAGTTTAGTGAGCTTAGTTGAGCCATAAGGTGACCTTGGAATCAATGAGTACGTTCTTATTCCATTGATAAGGACTCGGACAGTGGACTACTAGTCTATAAAGAGCCGTTAAGCAGTACGTGGGTAAAGTCTTTATCAGCTAGGGTTTAACAAGATCACCATTGCTTTAATCCCTAAGATAGATTATAATCAGCAAATAAGGATGCTTTATGCGGATGCGTTTAATTGTGACAGAATTCTACGTGTCTAGGTCTTAGGAAGAAGTACCGCCTAAGTCTTAAGAAATGATATAGCAGCTCGAGGATAAGTAATCATTGCAATAATAAACAAACCAAGTTTCTGATTGATTAATAATGGTTAATACAGGTTTTCTTTATATCTTGGCTAGACGCTTCTTTTATTCTTTCTGTTAATTTGCTTGCGTGAATGTTTAGTGTCTTGAATTTGTTTTAGTCACCTCTAAACCCGGCAAGTCTAGTCAGGCTGAACCACCCTACCATTGGATTTCAGGGATTAACATAGGTTTATCATAGGTTTTGCAAGTTTAGACTACTTAGATTAGAAAAAAAACCAAAGTATTAATAATTGAAAGTGTTTTCACTATTAGTGATCGACACCCTACTATATCTCGGAATCTACCACCGACGGGTACTCTGCCGTTAAAGTGTTGTTTTGGGTAAGTCGGTAAAATATAAATTTAAAACTTGAATCATTTTAAATATACCATACAACGACAGCACATCAATTTTTTGGTGCCGTTGCTGGGGAGTAAAAATTAATCTTGATTTTTATTTGATATTTTGGTTTTTAACATTAGATTAGACCTATCCCTTAGGATTAGTGTAATTTAGATTAAGTTTTAGATTTCCTGTCTGTTGTATTGTGTTTATGTAACACGGGTTTTCGTTTACTGAATATTGAGTATATGTTATTTGACGGTTTTCTGACCTAGGTAGTTTAATTACAGGATAGGACGGACACCGGGATGAAATGCTCAAAAACGTGGGAAAGTGTTTAACTGGTAAACTGCTAAGTATGGTAAGATCGGGTATGATGAAGACGTTCACGACCTCAGATCCGTTAAAACTGAATTCCCAGCTATAGTCTTCAATGCTTAATTTTTTTTAATAAAACAATCGAATGAAACAACTCTCTTGTGAAATCACTGTAAGTTCTTCTTATACAACAATGAATTGACTTTAGAATATCGTTTGAAAAAAAATCCGTACGATGAGAGTACACGGTAGTTTTTGATAAAAATCTTCGTTATAATTATATATTTATTTTTTACCGATTGATTAAAAAGGTTGGGAAGATGTTAATGAAAAAAATCAATATGCCTTTGTTTCCATCATACGAGCCTTCGGTCAATTGTATTGATGATTTAGACTTCTTTAAAGATTTCGAGAATGAATTTCCAGCCATTGTTTACAATGATGCTCTAACGTCTAAATCAGATTTCTCAACTAAACCCATTTTATGCCCTCAACATATCGATGAATTTGATTTAAAAGATGAAACATCATTGTCAGAATATGATGAAGTGGAACAAAACGTTTTGTACTTTAATGATCTATTCCCTTTCAACATAATTTATCCCGATGATCTAAAATCGGATAAAGACAATGATGATAATGAAATTGATATAATACAGTCTTCGGGGGGTAATGTAATAAATACTGATGATGGTGCCTATGCACAAAGGTCAAATAAGCTTTTGGAAACAAGTCATGATACATCTAATAAATTTTTCAAAACTGAACCTTTTATCAAGGAATTAAATTTTAATATCATGACTTGGAATTATCTTAACAAAGGGATGTCATTCATTTTTCTAATCAAGAATTTGTATGTGCCATTTGGCATCCCGTTCGACCCCAAATTGTTTTATAAGGATGGGATTAAATTGGGGCAAGTCTAACTTAAAGACTTTTCTGTAAACAAAAGTGCTTGCCGGGAGACAACCCGGAATGTATTTTCAATTTTTTTTATCGAGTCTCTCTTCCCAGACTGTCTATATGGCGTATCCGCTCCATACCATACGGCGTATTGAATGTCTGGACGTTATTAGTCCTTTATTTTTAGCAATCTTAACTTTATTGTCGTTTATGTCAATATGGCGTATTCAATAGACTGACCCATATTTAGATACTTTTTACAAGTTTCTTGATACGGCGTATTCCAGTTTATGGATACGGTGTATTGGTCTCCTGTACAGTTTATTTAGCTTATTTAAATTAACCGTAGATACCCAAGATAGGATTTTGCATATTTTTCCTATATTTTGCACAGGACTTCCCTACAAAGAAATCGACGAAGTTGGTGAAGTATCGATAATCTGGAATACTTGTGTGGATTGTTATCCATGCTGGTATACAGTCAACATGTTCAAACACACAATCTTGCTCATAACTTCTACTTGGAGAGTCTACCGAGCATAAATATAAGGGGGGTTTCTCATTCTAATTCTTTTTAAATTTTTGTTTTTTATGTTATATCTTTACAACGGGGGACGTTGTATAATTCTAGTGGGGAATGGAATTAGGAAATGATACTTGTCCATTTTTCACATATAAAATGCTTAAATTACGTCTAAAATTTAAAAAAAAATTCAAGCATACTTTTGGAAATTTACTTGTTACTAACCTGCCAACAATTACACCTTATTAGATATTATAAGGATTTAACCTTATCCGTTTCCAAAAGTTTACCCAAATTCCACAAAATTATGAGTGTGCCGGTGATGTTGTAGACTTTAGAACTTGGCTTGGTATATCTATTCGAGACCACAATAATGAGTACTATGGATTTAGATGGGGTAACTTGTCTAGTTGGTAAAACTATAGTATTACACCCAAAAAGCCTTTATATGTTGTTTTATTAACTAACTATACTGGTTCGTTAAATCCCCGTATAAACCCTGTGTTTACTCTTATCTAAAGAGTAAGATACCTCTAGAAAAACATGTAGAGCCAATCCTTTAGGAATTACACCAAATGTTTATTTCGTTACACCTTTACACCTTAGCCTAACCTGTTAGATTAAGTCCATTTATCAGTTGCTAGTTTCTTAAAGTGTAAAGTATGTATTTCCTAAGTCTTGTGTCTATTTTCTATCTTTGGTACGGTTGGGAAGAAATTTGCACATTGCAAATGGGAATATATAAAGTAGTCAAAACTCATGTATTTTTACTACCAACACAATTATTGGTACGTCCGAAGAATGAAGAATTATCGAAGGAATTATCCGGAGTTATTATGATCGTGAAGGTGGTGAAATTACACCGAGTTTCGTAGTATAGTGTAGTGTTAAAAAAATTGAAAAAATTAGAAAATCGCAACAAAAAAAGAGAAGAAAAGTTTGAAGATAATCGTTTCGCAAAAGCTTAGACCGAAGGAATTATATGAAGGATCGATTTTTCGTTGATACGTCTTATAAGTCAACAATGTAAAGTATTATATAAAGTGGTAGATATCGCCACTTGTCTTGTAAAAGTATGGGATGATTGGGAAGTTAACTGTTACGGGAACGCCAACTCAGGTTGTTGTTTTTGATCAATGATCAAGACGTTTGTAAATAGTTGTGTCTTTATCATGGTAACGGACGGGAAAAAGTGTCTAACAACTTATATCTTGGACCTAGTATATTTGTTTCGTAATTTGTGTTTAACAATAATTTAATTCCCTTTCCTAATCATTAACCATGGGTTTTACGCGAATGAGGATGTGTACGAGCATGCATGTCTATTCTGTCGTTACGGCCATGTATGCATGTCTCAGCTGCCTTGTTGGTTTATTACTATTGGTGAAAGTTAGAAGATCCCTACCCTATATCATTCTTCATCCTAACCCTTGGTTAAACTCGAATGAGGATGTGATCGAACACACATGTCTATTCCATCGTTACGGCCATGTATGTGTGCTTCAGCTGCCTTGTTGGTGTGGTACTTTTGGTGAAAGATTGTAGAATGATCAACCCTAAGCCTTATAATAAAAACCCATTTTACCTTTATAAACTTGTTACTCCTTAGCTCTAGTGGTGGAGATGTGTATCCTTGCCAAGCCTATGATAGAATACTCGTCACGACCGAGCAATTGAGCGAATTAGTTACATGTTACCACATAGATTAGTTGAGTGATTTGAGTGTTTTCATCTTCCTATTTCGTGAGGTGTTTGGTTGTGTACTTGTAATAGATCAAATAAATGCTTAAACGGAAAAATCCTTAGGGATACATTTTACAAACTAAACTTTTTTTTTCTAAAGTCTACTTAAGGACAAGTATGATTCAAGTGGGGGAATATTTGATGACATCAAATAACGTCATTTTATTATATCATTTATCCCATCTATTTTGCCCAATTTTATATAATTATTGCATAATTTGGTACTATAATGCTTAAAGTTGATAAAAGCATTAATCAGAGAGTGGTTTTTATGTGAGATAACTAAAAGTCGCATAAATTGGGAGCTAAAACGAAGACATATAAAGATACCTGAAAATTTTACCAATACGCCGTAACCAACTAAAGAGATACGGCGTATCATCAGCGCCAGTATTTCCACAAGAAAGGCGCGTTTGACCAATCCAATACTAGCGTATCCATGCATCTACATACGCTATATCCATGGAGATAACATTCGACAGTGAAATCAAGTAAATAGGGAATGATATCAAAGATTTATTACGAACGTAGCGCGCACTCAAGGAATCCAGCCCAATACGCCGTATCGACCTATCTGGATACGGCGTATCGAGTATTTTTCAGCAACTATAAATAGAAGACTCAAAAATGAGTTTTTAGTGTGCAATATCATATTCCTTATACCATACTCACCAGAGACGAATTTTAGAAAGAATATCACATAAAGGTTAATGCTTTAAAACATATCCATACAAGACATCATTTGATTTTTACTCTCTTAAATCGTTTGATTTAAATTGGTGATTACGCTTGTTAAAAATTAATAATGGGTTATGGGCTAATACCCTCGGGTATTAGCCATCTTAATGAAAGTTCAATGTTTGGTTTGTTTTAAAAATCGATTTCTTAATTTATCGTTAATTATTTAATTATGTTTATCACCGCATACTTGTTTATGTGTTTGAATATGCGACCTATCATCCAACTGGGTCTAGTGTTACGGACCAAGTAATATAGATACCGGGATAGCTCTCCATATCGTGTTTCATATGTCTGGCCAAAAGGATTCACACATAACGTTCTGTCTTGTCATTTGATTAAGAAGCTTAGTTAGACCGGTAGTGACCCGTTTTATGTTTTAGCAATCAGCTTTAATTAACTCGATAAAGATTGGAATAGTAACTACCAGTATAAAAAATACTGCAAACAATAAGTGGATAAAATCCCGTTGGCTAGAGTTTTAAAACAAGATCACCACTGCTTTAATTCTCTAAGATAGATTATAATTAAACTAAATGATGCTTTATGTAGATACATTAATTGTGACAGGATTAATTGTGTGTAGGTCTTAGGATGATGTCCCGCCTAAGTCTTAAGAATGATATGCCGCTTTGAGATAAGTAAATCATTGCACTAAAACAAACAAACCAGCATTGAACCGGATTTAATATGGATAATACAATTTTCTATCATTTGGCTTGTACCGCTTTTCTATCTTCTAATCTTCATATTTTGTGTTAATGTTATTGAATTGGTATTTTTTTTCCACAAACCCATGCCAGTCTCGTCAAGGCTGAACCCGCCCCAGTTTCATTAGACAACATACATAGCATAGGTTTAACCAATAAATAGACTAATTAAAATACTAATAGAATATAGGATTAAATTTCCACTCTTAGTGTACGACACCCTACTTACCACGAACTCTATCTTGACTGGGTACACTGCTCGTTAAAGTGTTGTTTTAGGTTTGTCGGCTAAATATAATGTAAAAATTGATAATCAAATATATGACCCCTACAACACAGCACATCAGTTGTTGTACAAAGGAAGGCGTTGTTAAAAACTAAATTTGAAAATTTATAAAATGTCTAAAAAGGGTGCGTTTGGTTTCGAATTTGGAAAATGGGAAGAACAAGAAAAGTGTTATTTAAATACTATGGTTGTGGTGGTAAAATAACATCTAGTATAACACCCGTGTTTTCAGGTCATTTTACGACGTCATTTATTTCACTATTTATTTTTAGTCTCGTACGCGTTTGCTTTTAATTTTAATCGTTAAGTTAAATTGCGTAAGCTAAAAATTATCATTCAACGTAAACGGGCATCAAACAATTAAATGTTTACTCAAGAAGTGTAAGATAATTTAATTGGAGATTATTAATTAAACTTTTCATATTTTATTTTTATTTGTTACGTAAAGTGTTTTACGTTTCCGCGATAAAAAAATACATTTAGGCATTCACGTAACCACCAAAATTTTTTTCTACGCATTCAAGAAATACACATTATTTATACCCAATTGCTCCAAGTATTATAAAATTCACCTATGATATTCTTCTTCATAGCCGAATTTTACATACAAGGACCCAACCAGGACATACACTTTATAAGTTATAAGTCTACAGTTAATATATACAACTTATGACTTCAAATAATGCAAGACATATCATAAAAGATCAAAGACACAACTAGTACTCCCCCTAATTTTGGATAACCTATAGTCCTAAGGTAACATTATTAAGCACACTACAAATCTTACCAAAGTCTTGTACAACCTAGGGCTTATTATGACTAATACATGACTAGTGTATTTGACCACCTATTCTCTTTATTCCCGTCCCATTGCATCCTACTAGTCTTGACCACACTCTAATAGTAACTTGACAATCTTGGTATATAAATACATGCACACATTGTAATGGGAATATCACATCTTCATTTCCTTAAGTAAAAATTTCACAAACAATCTCTTTGTTTCCTCTCCCTCGAACTCACGCCAAACATAAACACCCTTATATAAATCATAACAATTGTATTTGAACCAAGTAACAATGATTCTAACATCATATCAAGGTATCGTAAGTTATTGAAGGCTTGCTTAGCAATTTACAAAGGTTAATCAAGAAGTATTAAGATTAGGGTTTTCTTGGATATTAAGGTTTTCTAAGACCTAGGAAGCGTGTGGGAGTTTTTTATTTTTGATGTTTATTTTAAATAAATCCCTAAAAAACCTAGGGTTTAAATCTTGCGTTTCTCTCTTCATTAAACATCATATTAAGTATCTAAAAACCCCCTACACTCTTTACATTTATAGAATTTTGTGTAATATAATATTTATAAGTGAATCACCATCTAGGAAACACATTAACATGTAAAATGGATTTTTACACTTTTTCATGGTTTGATATACTTTGTCATAAGTTATATGGATGTTAATACATGTTGTAATAGAAGTATAAGTAATATACAAGTGTTGGTTAATTAATAAAAGTATATATAAATTAATGGTTAAAAGCTATTTGTTAAAGTTTCATATTACAAGAAATATGAGGACTGTATTCTTGATAATGAAGACTAAGGACCAAATTATATGAGATTTGTGGTATAAAGACATTTAGAGGACTTGAATAATTTACTAAACTAAAAACATATAAAAATAACTTTTAAACACATTTTATGTTTTTATAAAATACTACATGTTACAAGGATCGTAGGCATATAAAGAACTTGAAAAATTGAGCTGTAACGAAGAAGTTATGCTATTTGCAAGTTTATATAATTAAATATATAAAAATACTTTATAAAAATAATTTTATAAAAATTACTGTAACTTTTTGGAAAATATTTTAGTAAGATAGAACTTTTAATCACAAAGACGTGCTCGAAAGAATCACTAAAATCACAGTTAAAACGAATAAGATATGACTTTTACGAGATTACGATAATTAAATTTATAAAAATAATTTTATAAAGTGCATGAACAGTAGAAATCACTGTTCATCAGGGAGTTAAAAATATTAAAATGTAATATTTTGATACATCATTTTACTACGAAAGCGTGGACATAAAAAACGTACAAAACGCACTTAAAACGAGAAAGTTACGACATTTTTACTAAGGTAATATTTATAAACATTTTAACTTTATAAATATTATTTCTCAATTACAATTAGATGGTGATGTAGCTATATAAAATTATATATGGTATCAGTTATTCAAAGTACTTAGTACTCATACGACCTATAATTAATTAGGTTGCATTCGGATATTTACGTGACGCATTTTCATTCTGTGATTTACATTGTTGATCATTCACTCAAGGTGAGTTCATAGCCTCACGTTTTACATTTATAATGATTTACAAGTTTTTGGGTGAGAAATATGCATTGTTTTGCAATTAGACACAAGTGGACATTTTTACATTATGATTACGTGTTCGCCTAAGTAGCGATAACCCATTGAGCCTATTATCATGAATTGTCAATTACTGAGTAAGCGCGAATGTTATAAATAGATCTATTTAGGATTGACCTCCTCGTTCGGGTGAGTAGCGCTCACTGTGCCGGTTTGCCGAATAACCGACGTATACCATGTCGGATTTGATGATGTTGCGGGTTAGAACATCATCAAGGGCAATGTTGACAATTTATATTGCAATTCATATATGTCGAGCTTCAGTGTCATGAGCTTAGGGAAACATAATTACATTTTTGTGATGTTTGCATATGTTATATTATCATACATTTGGAAAATCTTGTGGTCCCACATTATACATTTTACAAACCTATGAATTCACCAATGTTATTGTTGACGTTTTAAAGCATGTTTTCTCAAGAGGTCAATGAGGTACAAGACAAGGGATACATTTGTGGTGTAGAATCTTTACCTTTTGAACAATGAACAAGTAAAGCTATGGACTTTTGTAACAAACAATTTGTTTAAATCCAATCAGTTTTACGACTCTTTTTGAGGTCGTTCTCATATATTTCTTGTGCTATTGATCTATGAAGTAACACTCCTATGATCTATATTCCACTGCGACCCAATTTGGGGGTGTTACAGATTGATATCTAGAGCCAAGGTTATAGAAAACCAGGTCAAATGTTTTTACTTGGACAATAACCATTTTCAAACATTGCATTCATACGAAGGGGTTTTCACAGGACATACATACACTAGTTGTTTGCATTAGTTGGTTATACTAGATGCATTCATGATTGATATACATGTTTATAATATATATTACGTATATTACGTATATTACGATAAGAGTCTTATATTAATACTTATATAAGCTACTTTTTATTGTCACATATTTTGTCATGTCAGATTCAAAGCATTCCACGATCACCTACACATCGATATCCAATGACTACGAGGAGCCATTAGATGTAGGCTCTCCTAGAGTTGTGGTCTATGGATATGACGGACTACCGATGCACCCACCATCTCCTGATTATGTGCCCGGTCCTGAGCACCCACCTTCACCTGTCTATGTACCATATGTTCTAGAGCCTGCATACCCAGAGTTTATGCCACTTGAGTATGATGTGTTTCCAGCTGAGGAGCAGCCACTGCCTGCTGCTATCTCACCCACTACTGACTCACCGGGTTATATTACTGAGTTCGATCCCGAGGAGGATCTAGAGGAGGAGGATGATGAGGATCCTGAGGAGGATCCAGCTAATTATCCCACTGACAGAGATGATGATAAGGAGGAGGAGGAGTCCTTCGAAGATGATGTTGATGGCAAGGAGGAGGACGAAGGCGATGACGAGGAGGAGGAGGAGGAAGAGCACCTAGCTCTGGCCGAATCCGTCCTACCACCCCAGACTGGTACCCATGGGGCACGAATGATCGTTCGACCACAACCTCCTATGGCAGCGTCTATTGCGGCACTGATTGCTGAAGTTGCCACTACATTACTATTACCATCACCTCCTCCATCACCACTTACATCATACTCATCACCACTACCACATATACCATCTCCACCACTACCCTTAGCCCTACTCATCCATTAGGCTACAGAGCTGCTATGATCCAGTTGAGAGCTGAGTCACCATCTACTTCCCATCTACTACCACTACTACCACCTATTGTACTTCCATGCACCAGAGCATCCATGGTTCTGATGAGAGCTGCCGCACCATCCACCTACATTCTAGTACCTCGATCAAGGACACTACCATCAGGGACACCAGCACTTTTACCTATACCATTACCTACATCATCACCACCTTTACTTCTACTGTTAGGATTTCATTTTATGTGACGATATTACGGAATTACCGTAGCTTTTATATAGTTCATACGCAAGGACTAAATTAGCCAATAGTTCATAGTTTAGTTAAGTATGGGCTATAAATACCCCTCCATAGCTTCCATGGAGGGGTTGAGACTTTGTAAACTTTCACTTTCATTTTTAATAAAACACACACACTTTTACATTCTATCCCTCTACTCTCTCTCTCTCTCTCTCTACAAAACATAACTAGTTTCATATGGTTTGATTCACCTGGACCACCGGATCTATGATTCTTTAGTCCTTCAATTGGTATCAAGAGCCATGGTTACAATCTTAGGTCGGTTACATTTTGTGTCCGGTTGGACTCAAAATTTGTCAAATCTATCACAGTTTGTAGTTGTGTGTCATATGTTTTATTGTCACTGTTACTGTTTATGACATTGTTCATTTACTGTTCATGCATGTCTTGTTACCGTTCATTCATTTTTAGTGTGTTCTTTTCTTGTGAAAATGTCAAGATAACGGATATTATATGTGTTATATCTTTCTGTTTTCATTACTCATTAGATCTGCTGTGTTCGTGCTTAAAAGACAAAGAAAAATGAGCTTATTTTTCTGGGTTTCTTCATTGCGTTTTGATCAAGAAACAAAAGACCAGATCCATTTTTTGGGAAAGTACGTCAGTGACTGGTCAACTGCGTTTTGGTGTGGTCAACTGCGTTTTGTGGTTGCGTTTCATCTACTCTACCATTGCGTTTTGAAGACAAATTCATGGTTTTTATGAAAAGAAACTATGGCAAAAAAAAATTGATGTTGCGTTTTGCTTAAAACCGAGTCAAACATTAACGAGCAAAGTCAAACCAGAAAGAAAAAGAAAAGAAAGACAAGACGAGAAGAAGAACAGACTCGAGCATAACCATAGCAAATCAACATCACTGCTTCAATCAAACTAATAACAAAACAAATCCAACAGCCTATCTAACACATCCCTTCATCACTACATCAACACAAAATCAAATTCAAATCTAATCCTATTCCCATCATCACATTTATACAACTTTAAATCCAACTCCATCCTACTGTCAACAACCCCATTAGTGACACGACAATGATTAAGTACAAGATTGACCTCAGTTATTGTATTCGTGTTTTGCATTCAATCTCATCACGAATTTGTAATGGTTTATTACCATTCTCAATATTCGAATTCAAAGAAAGCAACATAATAAATCTGTTATCTTCTTTCTTTATTTCGATTAATTGACACACAAAAACCGAATAACAAATGACCTACCCGAGACCCTTTTGGATCTTAAAGCCTTCGATCTTCCTGTTTAAGTACATAATTTACAAATGGTTATGGTGGATTTGTTAGAGATAACGAAGGTATGAGGAAGAGATATCTTTTCTTTGACTTGATTTTGTGATGTGTGAATGATGTGTAGTTTGTTGTCACTGGAAGTATCGATGAGAAGATGATGGGGGCGTATGATTTTTTTATTAGGGTAGGGTGTGTGAGAAGGATTAGGGATCTTATACCCTAATAAAACGAGATATGGTGATGTGTATCTACTACTGGATCGTGTGTTGTTAACAAATGATGGGCGCCAAGTTTCTTTACATAATGTTAGGCCGACTATAAGGTGATTTCACTATGTAGGCCGAGTATTATTCAAGATGTGGGTCGAGAATCTATTAACTTTGGCTGATTTTTCTAAATACTCAAACTTGGCCAATGATTAGTGAATGGTTGGGCCGGGTTTAACATGTTTTGTGGGCTGAAATGGTTATACAAGACTTTTTAACAAAATTTGGTTAATTTGGACCCATTTTTGTTATATTAAGTGATATAGGGGTATATTTGTGGCTAGTAATGACAAAGTGACTAGATTAATTTTCGAGATCGGGATCGAGTTTTATGAAGAATCATCAGAATTTAAATTTTTAAGGCTTGATTGGACATTAATTTTTCTAAGTGACTACGAAGCTGATCGGGTATCACTTATTTGTGATTGAAGTTGCATTTCACGAAGGCGTGTTCTTATTTTATCATGAAGTCGGGGTTGGTTGGATGCATAACTTTCAATGATAACTTGCTCGTGCTTAAGATTTAAGTTGAAGACTTGGTTTATCTAGTTTCCAGCAGTCAAGGGGTGGATGGTTGAAGACGGATAACTTCACTTTAATGGAGGTTACGTTGTAGTACTCAGTGTCACACGCAGAAGACGATGTGGATAATCGCAAGAGGTGATGAATGTCTCATACTTTGGGAGGGGTATTGAATACTTAGAGATTTGCTTGGAGTACAAATTCTCTACACCGTTCTTCTAACATTTGTGCAAGCTTAAGTCACAAGAACGAGAAATTCTACTTCAGTTTCAAGTTTGGTATATCGGGTTTACTCCATCAGTGGTCACTTCAAATAGCCTACATAAAGGGTGGTAAAGATAGTCAGAGAGAGTTAATGAGTAGAGATTTGATCAGCAGTTGATTCTCACAGGATTCATTTGGGTTAATTTCATTCTTCTCACAAGAATTCAAGTATATGTGCGTACAATGTGTTGCTGGTTCTGAGGTATCAAAACCATCAAGGGGGAAGGAGAAATACATTTGAACGCACAACGAGTACACGTGACGAACTTCATGTCTTTTTCTTAATTTAGGCAATCCCGGGAAGACAAATGTCATAACCGCAGAGAAAATCCGTGTTTTAACTCGTGGTTTCTGGTGTATTATTCCAACTACATGGGGGAAGAGATGTAAGAAATAGTTTCTGATGATAAAAGAGGTACACAATGGTATGATGATTCCTCCAGATAGTCAGTATCCTGCAGGAAGAAATGAGTTCATCCGGGACTTAGTTGACTTTGGTGTTACCATTTCGACTACTAGGAGGGTTTAATTGTCTACATCCGGGACGTAGCTAACCTTGGGTGTAACAAGAATTATCATCATTATCCTGAAGGGTGAAATGTATACATCAAGGACGCACAACGAGTTCACTTGATCGGGCTTTATAGTATATGCCGGAGGTTAGTCCGCAGAGATGATTAGTGCTTCAACTTGTTACTTTGGTGTTACATTTTCGACTTCATTAATGGGATAGAGTGTGTACTTCGAGTTTTTGGGCTTCATACAATTAGACTGGTTGCATCTCTTCATCTACATGGGGGAAGAGATATCTCGATACTTTTGGTATGCATTACTTGAGCTTCCAGGGGGAAGAAATGTGAGAAGAATTATTCAAGTGTGAGAAGATATGTTGCTGATCCAGTCAATGTTTCCCCAAACAGTTAATCACTAAGCTTATTATCAAAGGAGCAATATTTGATGTGGCTTGCTACTAATTCCGCTGTGCACTTAATTATTCTAAGCTTGAAAGAAAGCTTTGAAACTGCTCGAGAGAGGATTGCTTGTTTGGGGGGAAGCTTTGAAAGCTTCTAAACATTAAATATGTGGCATGAATTAGGGGGAAGCTAATTCAGAAGCTTCTCCTTAACCAGAAGTGTATGGGTTACTTAGCTCGTGCCTATTATAGTATTTCTCCTACAAGGTACTACAAAGATGATTTATGGTGGAGTGCAGACTTGAAGTCAAAGGCCATTGACGACATCATCAGCATTGGAAGCTTCATGGAAGCTCATGTTCTTAATCATTATGTACTTGTTAGGAAAATATTGTAAGTAATTCCGTATATCGTCCCATGGGGGAAGATTGTTAGGATTTCATTTTATGTGACGATATTACGGAATTACCGTAGCTTTTATATAGTTCATACGCAAGGACTAAATTAGCCAATAGTTCATAGTTTAGTTAAGTATGGGCTATAAATACCCCTCCATAGCTTCCATGGAGGGGTTGAGACTTTGTAAACTTTCACTTTCATTTTTAATAAAACACACACACTTTTACATTCTCTCCCTCTACTCTTTCTCTACAAAACATGACTAGTTTCATATGGTTTGATTCACCTAGACCACCGGATCTATGATTCTTTAGTCTGTCATCTACCCTCTATTGACTGTAGAGCAGATGTTCCTGAGGTTACGTTACCGCCTCGGAAGAGGTTGTGCATTTCTCTCGGTCCTAGATATAAGATTGGGGAGAGCTCATCTGCTCCTACTGCTAGGCCTACTAGAGACTTTAGAGCAGATTATGGTTATGTTGGCACTCTGGATGCTGAGATTAGGCGTGACCTAGATATAGAGATACGTTACAGGATTACTAGTGTTTGGGAGGATCCAGGTGAGATTACAAAGGAGATACTAGCGACTGATGTGGCAGAGTTGGGTCAGAGGATGATAGATTTTGTCACGACTATTAGGTAGGATACTGATGAGATCTATGTGAGGCTTGACGATGCACAGAGCGATCGATCTTTGATGACCGGTCATCTCAACTTGCTACGTAGAGATAGGCCCTCCCATGCTCGCACGGCTAAACTTATGGAGAGTAAGGCCAGAGCTGCTCATGAGGCTTGGGTGCAGTCTATGGATTCCAGTAATACAACACGTTCTAAGGTTAGAGCACTACGGACTATGGTTTTAGCATAACAAACTGAGATTAGAGACTTGCGGACAGCAGACCACAAAAGATAGGCACAGCTCGTAGAGGCACTGACTCTGCTAAGGACATTGCAGATTCAAATGGTAGCACTATAGAGTCAGCAGAGACCTGTTAGGGATCTAGAACATCCTGATGTACCAGAGGAGGCCGGTAGTAGTTCTTAGATCTAGTTATGTCTTAGCTATTTTGTATAGCCTAATAAGTATTACGGGTAACTCCCGGCTAGTAAGGCTCTAGGTTTTATTTTCATCTTGTAACCTAATGGTAGTGATCATTTTGTAACTGAACTAGTAATGCATCTTTTCCATATTATATATGGAATGGGTGTATTATGTCATGTCTGTAATCGAATTTATTATGAATGAATGTCGATTTAGCTACACCATTGTTAATTTCAGTTCAGTTGTATATTTCACTGTGTGATGTGATCTCACTTTATTTATTGTGTATATGTCATTTCGCGGTTATGATTGTCTGAAATCTAACAGGTATTATATTTTCATGTGATTTTGAAGAAAATGGCACCAAAGAAAAGAACCACTAGATCATCACCAGCCAGAACAACCACCACCACTACCCCTATGACTGATGCTGAACTTAAGACATTAATTGCCCAAGGAGTTGTTGATGTGTTGGCAGAATGTGATGCCACCAGAAGCAGAAATGAAGAAGACAACCATGATTCAGGAACGGGTGTAAGGAGACAAGCTCCTCTTGCTAGAGAGTGCACTTACCCAGACTTCATGAAATGCCAACCCTTAAATTTCAACGGTACAGAAGGAGTTGTCGAGTTGACTTAGTGGTTTGAAAGAATGGAAATTGTGTTCCGTATAAGCAACTGCACTGTGGAAAACCAAATCAAGTTTGCCACTTGTACTCTTCTTAGAAGTGCTCTAACGTGGTGGAACTCCCACGTTAGGACTGTTGGTCACGATGTTGCATATGCAATGACTTGGACAAACCTAAAAAAGATGATGACCGATAAGTACTGCCTAAGGGGTGAGATTAAGAAGCTTGAGGTTGAGATGTGGAATTTGAAGGTTAAAGGTACCGATGTGGTAGGCTATAACCAACGTTTTCAGGAACTAGCATTGATGTTTGTTAGGATGTTTCCTGAAGAGTCGGATAAGATCGAGAAGTATGTCGGTGGTTTGCCCGACAAGATTCACGGAAGTGTGATGGCATCTAAGCCAAAGACCATGCAGGATGCAATTGAATTTGCAACTGAACTAATGGACAAGAAAATCAGCACCTTTCCTGAATGTCAGGCTGAAAACAAGAGAAAATTTAATGACACTTCTAGGAACAATCAAAACCAGCAGCTGCCTCCCAAAAGGCATAACGTGGCACGGGCTTATACTGCAGGGCCTAGTGAGAAGAAAACTTACGGATGATCTAAGCCGGTGTGCTCTAAATGCAACTATCACCATGATGGTCTATGTGTTCCCAAATGTCACAAGTGCAACAGAGTTGGCCATCTGGCCCGTAACTGTAGGAGTCCTGCAAATGCCAATACTGCTAACAACCAAAGGGGCACTAGGGCAGGTCAGAAAGCTATTTGCTTTGAGTGCGGAGCCTAGGGACATTTCAAGAGGGAGTGTCCAAAGCTGAAGAACAACAACCATGGTAATCAAGGTGGAAATGGCAATGCTCTAACAAAATTGTATGCGGTGGGCAATGCAGGGACAAACTCAGACTCAAATATCATTACGGTACGTTCCTTCTAAACAACCGCTATGCTTATATCCTATTTCATACTGGTGCCGATAGGAATTTTATGTCTATTGCATTTAGCTCCCAAATTGATATCACACCAACTACCTTAGACCATTATTACAATGTTGAACTAGCTGACAGGAAAATAATTGGAATAAACACTATCATTAGGGGTTGTACATTAAACTTCCTAAATCATCCATTCAATATCGACTTAATACCCGTAGAACTTGGTAGTTTCGACGTCATAATTGGTATGGATTGGTTGGCAAAGTACCAAGCTGTCATTGTTTGTGCCGAGAAAATCGTTCGTATTCCCTGGGGAAATGAAACGTTAATTGCTCGTAGTGACGGAAGCGACCGAGGAAACGAGACTCGTTTAAACATCATCTCGTGCACTAAAACGCAGAAGTACATACTAAAAGGATGTCATGTCTTTTTGGCACAAGTTACTACAAAGAAAACTGAAGACAAGTCAGAGGGGAATCAAGAGGACTTATCGATTGTTTGAGATTTTCCTAAAGTATTACCTGAGGACTTGTCGGGTCTTCCACCGACTCAACAAGTGGAATTTCAGATCGATTTGATACATGGTGTTGCACCTGTAGCACAAGCACCTTACCGATTAGCTCCGTCCAAAATGAAAGAATTGTCGGATCAACTATAAGAACTTTCTGACAAAGGCTTCATAAGACCCAGTTCCTCACCTTGGGGAGCTCTGGTCTTGTTTGTCAAGAAGAAGGATGGATCATTTCGAATGTCCATCGACTACTGAGAACTGAACAAGCTAACGGTGAAGAATCGTTATCCACTCCCAAGGATTGACAATTTATCTGATCAACTACAAGGATCCAACATTTATTCTAAGATAGACTTGCGATCAGGTTATCATCAGCTTCGAGTACATGAAGAAGATATTCCGAAGACGACATTTAGAACTCGATATGGTTATTATGAGTTCCAAGTTATGCCATTTGGTTTGACTAACACATCGGCGGTATTTATGGATCTCATGAATCGGGTGTGCAAGCCATATTTGGATAAGTTTATGATTGTCTTTATTGACGATATCCTCATCTATTCAAGGAACAAGAAGGAACATGAAGAACATCTTAAGGCAATTTTGGAATTGCTTAAGAAAGAGGAGTTGTATGCTAAATTCTCTAAATGTAAATTTTGGATTCCCAAGGTACAATTTCTCGGCCACGTGATTGATAGTCAAGGCATCCACGTGGATTCCGCCAAGATCAAATCCATAAAAGATTGGGCATCTCCTAAAACACCAACGGAGATTCGTCAATTTTTAGGTCTTGTTGGGTATTACCGAAGATTCATTAAAGGATTTTTGAAGATCTCCAAGTCAATGACCAAGCTTACTCAGAAAGGAGTTAAGTTTGATTGGGGTGACAAGGAGGGAGCCACCTTCTAGTTAATAAAGAAGAAGTTATGCAGTGCGCCAATTCTGGCTCTACCTGAAGGAAGCGAGGATTTTGTGGCCTATTGCGATGCTTCGCATAAAGGATTAGGTGCTGTATTAATGCAAAGGGAGAAAGTAATTGCTTATGCATCACGCCAATTGAAAATTCATGAGAAAAATTATACGACTCATGATTTGGATCTTGGTTTGGTAGTGTTTGCTCTAAAATATTGGAGACATTATTTATACGGAACCAAGTGTACGGTGTTCACAGATCATAAGAGTTTACAACACATTCTTGATCAAAAGGAGCTGAACATGAGGCAATGTAATTGGTTAGATTTGCTCAGCGATTACGATTGTGAAATACATTATCACCCAAGGAAAGCAAACGTAGTGGCCGATGCCTTAAGCCATAAAGAACGGAATAAGCCATTACGGGTTTGAGCCTTAGTCATGACTATTGGTTTGAATCTCCCCAAACAAATTTTGGAAGCTCAAATAGAAGCACGGAAACTAGAGAACTTTAAAAAGGAAGACGTAGGAGGTATGATCGGGAAGGATATACCAAACAAAAAGTTGGAACCCTGTGCCGACGAAACTTTATGCTTAAATGGTAGGAGTTGGTTACCATGTTATGGTGATTTAAGGACTGTGATCATGCACGAGTCCCACAAGTCAAAATACTCTATCCATCTAGGTTCTGACAAAATGTATCAGGACATGAAGAAGCTGCATTGGTGGCCTAATATGAAGGCCGACATCGCCACCTATGTTCGCAAATGTTTGACATGTGTTAAGGCCAAGGCTGAACACCAAAGGCCATTGGGTTTATCGGTGCAACCCGAGTAACCTCAATAGAAGTAGGATAATATCACTATAGATTTTGTCATGAATCTTCCTAAGTCATCACAAGGTTATGACATCATTTAGGTGATTGTTGACCGACTTACTAAATCTGCAATCTTCTTACCAATAAGGGAAACTGATCCCATGGAAAGATTAGCAAGAATGCACCTGAAAGAGGTAGTCACGAGGTATGGAATATATGTCTCAATCATTTGTGATCGTGACCCTAGGTTCACATCAAATTTATGGAGGTCACTTCAGAAGGCCTTGGGTACGAATTTGGATATTAGTACTGCATACCATCTGCAAACTGACAAACAAAGCGAGAGAACTATCCAAACTCTCGAGGATATGCTACGTGCTTGTGTGATCGACTTCGGAAATGGTTAGGTTAAACATTTGCCGTTAGTTGAGTTTTCGTATAACAATAGTTATCACACTAGCATCAAGGCTGAACCATTTGAAGCACTTTACGGTCGAAAGTGTCGTTCACTTGTTTGTTGGGCCGAGGTTGGAGAAGTTCAACTCACCGGTCCAGAGATGGTCCAAGAGACAACCGAGAAGGTCATTCAGATCAAGAAAAGAATTCAAGCCGCTCGTGATCGACAAAAGAGTTACGCCGATTTAAAGCGTAAGCCAATGGAATTTCAAGTTGAAGATAGAGTTATGCTTAAGGTTTCACCTTGGAAAGGAGTAGTACGCTTTGGAAAATGGGGGAAGCAAAACCCTAGATATGTTGGACCTTTCAACGTGTTGGCTAAGGTTGGAGCCATTGCTTACAAGCTTGAGCTTCCTCAAGAGCTTAGCAAGGTTCACAATACGTTTCATATATCCAACTTGAAGAAGTGCTATGCCGACGAACCATTAGCCGTTCCGTTGGATGGACTTCATATTGATGATAAGCTCCGTTTTGTCAAGGAACCAGTAGAAATCATGGATCGTGAAGTTAAAGGATTGAAGCAAAGCCGTATTCTAATCATTAAGGTTCGATGGAACTATAGGAGAGGTCATGAGTTTACATAGGAACGTGAGGATCGATTTCGAAAGAAATATCCACATCTCTTCACAAAAACCGCACCGTCGTCAAGTGTCGCGTCTTCAGCCTTAAGGACAATGCTCATTTAATGGGGGAAGACTATCAGACTCTGTGTTTTCAGGTCATTTTACAACGTCATTTATTTCATTATTTATTTTTAGTCTCGTACGCGTTTGCTTTTAATTTTAATCGTTAAGTTAAATCGCGTAAACTAAAAATTGTCATTCAATGTAAACGGGCATCAAATAATTAAATGTTTACGTCAAGCAAGTGTTAGATAATTATTTGGAGGATAATTATTAACTTTGCACATTTTATTTTTATTGGTTACGTAAAGTGTTCACGTTTCGCAATAAAATACATTTAGGCATTCACGGAACCACCAAAACTTATCTATGCTTGAACAAATACCCATTATTATACCCAATACCCAAAGTTTTATAAAACTTTGTTGGGATTAAAAGCCTTTTTGAAGTTACTGCTGCTAAGGTTTATGTTACTGCTGCTAAGCTGAAGTTAGTGATGTTCATTAACTTTAATGAAAATATGCTTAGTTAGTGCTGCCAGTATAAAGTTAGTACTGCTAGTTCATAGTTACTACTGTTAGTATAAAGTTAGTACTGCTAGTATAAAGTTAGTACTGCTGGTGAAGATTTAAGAAAATATTTTAAGTAGTTACTACTGCTTGTACACAGTTAATGCTGCTGGTGTATAAGTTACTACTGTTGGTGTTAAAAGTTAATGCTTTAGTACAAAAGTTACAACTGCTCAAAGATTAAGACTGCTGAAAGAGTTTCTACTGTCGGAAAAACGATAAAGACAGAAGAAAGGATAAAGATTGTTTGGAGATCAAGATTACTTACGAGATAAGTGTTAATTACTTATAGAATAGATCATAGAGAATATTTTAAGTCTTAGGAATATATTGTAAATCGACTAGGACTCCTTGGTGTATAAAAGGAGGTCCTAGGGTATAGAGTTTCATATATGGTTTTAGTGTTTTATGATTTGATAAGTATTGTTCATAGCTTCAAGGTTTGTAGCCCTTATACTATTGAGAGTATTCGTATTAGTATATTGAAGCTTATTGTGTTTACTTGTGTGTTACTGTTTTATTAAGAATTCTTCTTATTGATTAAAGATTAGATTCTGCATAATCTTTAATATATCCAACAAAGGTTCTACTATAATTTTGTTGGATTTATCTACCATAACTAAACCTTAACAAGAATAAGGAATTAAAGATATATTGAAGTGGGATCAACAAGTGGTATCAGAGCTTGTTGAGAAGCTTTGAATAAGAAGAATCTTTTTGAATACACGAGATCTCTTTGTTAGAAGATATGGATTTAGAATCTGCACATATGGTGGCTGCATCCAAAGTTCCCATGCTCAAACCTGGTGAGTTTGAGATCTGGAGGATGAGAATAGAACAGTACATCCAGATGATTGACTACGCTCTATGGGAGGTCATAAAGAATGGTAACTCAGCCCCAAAAACAAAACTTATTGAAGGTGTTGAGACTATCTTGCCCTCTACAACTGTTGAAGAAAAGGCTCAGAAAAGGTTAGAGATGAAATCCAGAAGCACTTTGATGATAGGCATTCCTAATGAAAATCAGTTAAAGTTTAACTCAATCAAGGATACGAAGTCGCTGCTTAAAGCAGCAGTATGAAAACTTCTCTGCTCCTAGCTCAGAGACCCTTGATATAACTTTTGATAGGCTTCAAAAGCTTATGAGTCAGCTAGAGATTTTGGGTGAAAAGCTTTTACAAGAAGATGTGAACCAGAAGTTGTTAAGAAGTTTGTCACCAGAATGAAACACACATGCTGTTGTGTGGAGGAATAAGCCTAAATTAAAAACAATGAGCATGGATAATCTCTACAACAATCTCAAAGTGTATGAACCAGAAGTCAAAGGGACATCAAGCTCAAGTACAAACACACAAGACATGTCTTATGTGTCCTCTAAAAACTATGGCAACACTAATGAAGCAGTTAATACTGCTCATGGAGTTTCTGCTGCCAGCAATCAAGCTAATGTTGCTAATTTAACAAATGTTGATAACTTGAGTGATGCTGTAATCTATGCATTCTTTGCTAGTCAACCACGTAGTCCTCAACCTGCAAATGAGCACTTACAACAACTCCATCCAGATGACTTGGAAGAGATGGATTTGAGATGGAAGATAGCCATGTTGACTATAAGGGCAAGAAGGTTCTTCCAGAACATTAGAAGGAAGCTTACTGTAAATGGTAAATAGACCATTGGGTTTGATAAGTCCAAGGTAGAGTGCTACAACTACTACAAGAGGGGACATTTTGCCAGGGAGTATAGAGCTCCAAGAAACCAAGACAACAGGAACATGGAAAGCTCAAGAAGAAGTGTGCCAGTGGAGATAATTACTTCTAATGCTTTGATATCATGTGATGGTCTTGGTGGATATGACTGGAGTGATCAGGCAGAGGAAAGGCCTACTAATTATGCACTCATGGCTTACTCATCTTCAAGTTTTGATTCTGAGGTATCTAATGACTCTACTTGTTTAAAATCTTGTCTTGAAAAGGCTCAACAAGAAAAAGATAGCATTCAATTTAATGTGGATAAGTTGGAAAATGCATCTAAAAGTTTAAACAAGTTAATAGAGTGTCAGATAGTTGACAACTGCAAGAAAGGTTTAGGCTATAATGCAGTACCACATCCCTATATAGGAAATTTTATGCCTCCAACACCTGACTTGTTATTTACTGGCTTAGAAGAGTTTACAAGTGAGCCTGTAGTTATTAAGCTTGTAGTTGAGAACAGTGAAGCTAAGACTAGTAAAGCAAAGCCTAAAGTAGTTAGGAAGAATAATGATGCTCTAATTATTGAGGATTAGGTGTTTGATAATGAGGAAAAAGATGTGCCTCAGGCTAATATTGAAAAGAAAACAGTTAAGTCTAGTTTTGCTAAGATAGAGTTTGTCAAAACACAATAGTGCATCAATCACCCTTAAAAAGTTTGATTATATTGATGCACAAGGTAGATCCAAGTCAGTGATGGCTTGGGTCCCCAAAAGAAACTGATTTTCTTATCTAATGTGCAGGGCAATCCACAAATGGATTTACAGGATCAAGGAGTAATTAATAGTGGATGCTCAAGGCACATGACATGGGACATGTCCTATCTTACAAACTATAAAGAGATAAATGAAGGATATGTTGCTTTTGGAGGGAACCCTAAAGGAGGGAAAAACACTGGAAAAGGTACCATTAAAACTGGTAATCTAGATTTTGAAAATGTGTATTTTGTAAGAGAGTTAAAGTTTAATCTCTTTAGTGTCTCATAAATGTGTAAAAAGAATAGTGTTCTTTTTAATGACACTGAATGTAATGTTTTATCTCCAAACTTAAGTTGATTGATGAAAGTCAAGTTTTACTTAGAGTTCCTAGAAAGAACAATATGTATAGTGTTGATTTAAAGAACATAGTTCCTAAAGGCGGTTTAACTTGCCTTTTTTCAAAAGCCACATCTGATGAATCTAAACTATGGCATAGAAGGCTAGGTCACTTAAATTCTAAAACCATGAATAAATTGGTTAAGGGAAATCTTGTAAGAGGTTTACCTTCCAAACTTTTTGAAAATGATCAAACCTGTGTTGCTTGTCAAAAGGGAAAGCAGCATAGAGCCTCTTGTAAGTCCAAAATAGAGAACTCAATCAGTCTTCCTTTACATTTGTTGCATATGGACTTGTTTGGTCCAACATTTGTAAAAATCCTTATGAAGAAAATGTATTGCCTAGCTGTGATAGATGATTATTGTAGGTTTACATAGGTTTTCTTTTTAGCTACTAAGGATGAGACTAGTGGCATTCTTAAGTCCTTTATAACTGGGATAGAAAATCTAGTAGACCATAAGGTTAAGGTGATTAGATCTGATAATGGGACTGAGTTCAAAAATAGAGAAATGAATTAGTTTTGTGAGATAAAAGGTATTTTGAGACAGTATAGTGTAGCTAGAACTCCTCAACAAAATGGAGTAGCTGAGAGGAGAAATAGGACACTAATTGAGGCTGCTAGGACTATGCTAGCTGATTCTAAGTTGCCAACTACTTTTTGGGCAGAAACAGTTAATAATGCTTGCTATGTGCAAAATAAAGTGTTAGTAGTTAAGCCTCATAACAAGACCCCATTTAAACTTTTTCATTGTAGAACACCAACTTTAAGTTTTATGAGACCATTTGGGTGTCCTGTAACCATTCTCAATACCATAGATCACTTAGGCAAATTTGATAGTAAGGCTGATGAAGGTTTCTTTATTAGATACTCATTGAATAGTAAAGCCTTTAGTGTATTTAATAGTAGAACAAGGATAGTGGAAGAAAACTTGCATATTAGGTTTAGTAAGAATATACCTAATGTTGTATGTATTAGACCAGATTGGCTATTTGATATTTATGCACTAACAAGAACAATGAATTATAAGCCAATTGTTACAGGTACACAGTCTAATGGTTTTGCAGGTACAAAAGCAAGTGATAATGCAGGTCAAGCTAGAAAGGAGACAGAACCTGTCAAAGATTACATTTTGCTACCATTATAGACTACCGATCCACCATTTTCCTAAGATCCAAAGAGTTCTTAAGATGATGGATTCAAACCTTCAAGTAATGATGGAAAGAAGGTTTATGAAGATCTAAGAAAATATAGTAAATGTAATGATCTAGAGAAGGAAGATAATGTTAACAGCACTAACACTATTAATGCTGTTGCTACACTAGTTAGTACTGCCAGTACAATTCCAGTTAGTGCTGCTACAATAACTGATGTTGAAATTACTTTGGCTCAAGCACTGGCAGAATTGAAGAGTGCAAGACCCAAGGCTACAACAATAACTACAACAAATAAAGTGTTAGTAGTTTAAGCCTCATAACTAAGACCCATTTGAAATATTTCATTGATAAACTACAACTTTAAGTTGTTTTTGAGACCATTTGGGTGTCTTGTATCCCTTATCATTATATAGATGATCACTTAGGCAAATTTGATGGTAAGGCTGAATAGAATGGTTTCTTTATTAGATATAATTGAATAGTAAGCTTTAGAGTATTTCAATAGTAGAAATGGATAGTGGAAGAAAACTTGCATATTAGGTTTAGTGAGAATATACCTAATGTTGTATGTAGTGGACTAGATTGGCTATTTGATATTGATGCACTAACAAAAACAATGAATTATAAGCCAATTGTTACAGGTACACAGTCAAATGGTTTTGCAGGTACAAAAGCAAGTGATAATGCAAATCAAGCTAGAAAGGAGACAGAACCCGTCAAAGATTACATTTTGCTACCATTATAGACTACCGATCCACCATTTTCCTAAAATCCAAAGAGTTCTTAAGATGATGGATTCAAACCTTCAAGTAATGATCTGGAAAAGAAGGTTTATGAAGATTAGAAATGATAGTAAATGTATTGATCTAGAGAAGGAAGATACTGTTAACAGCACTAACACTATTATTTGTGCTGCTTCACTAGTTAGTTCTGCCAGTACAATTCCAGTTGTGCTTTTACAATTAAATGATGTTGAATTTACTTTGGCCTCAAGCCACTGGCAAATTGAAGAGGGCAAACCAAGGCTACAACAATAACTACAACACCAACACTTACAACAACAACTGCTGCTATAACAATTACAGCTATTAGCACAAGACCCAAGGCTAAAGGGAGTAGCATTGGTTTGGGCAGTTTCTAGATCCATCTCTTTGTGTGAATAAAGAGTTCTTCTTGTTTGTTTCTTCTAGATCAAAGTTTCAGAACACAAGCTCTGATACCACTTGTTGTTCCCAACTCAAGATCTATTCTTTAGCTTGTAAAGATTATGTTACTTTGGATAAATCCAAAACAACAATGTTAGAAACTTTGTGAATACTAAAGAGTATGCGGAATCTACTCTTTAATACTTAGAAGAAATATCAATAAAACAGTAAACTTGAATGAACAATGATATAACCAAAAAGCTTCAATATTATTATGATGAATAATATGAGTACTTTGTCTAGTACTAGGGTTTACAACCTTGAAGCTATGAATACTATGAAAGACTGATATGGTGTGATGTGATCATTATAAAACCATAACCTAGAATCTCCTTTTATACACCAAGGAGTCCTTTACAAGATAACTACAAATCTTCTAAACTTTTACAAGATATTAACATATCTTCTAACTATATAAGATATACACAGAATAAGTCCATACATATCACAAAACGCGTTTAACTCTTCATCAGTCCTAATCTTCATGCAGTAGTGTTAACTTCCCTTCAACAGTATTAAGTTAGTACTGGCAGTACTAACTTTTCCTCTAGCAGTACTAACCAGTTAGTACTTGTAGTATAATCTAAGTAGTACAAACTATCTAGGCTTGGCAGTACTAAGTTAAACCGACAGTATAAACTTTGTAGAAGCCCTTAATTCCCAACAATCCTCCTCTAAACTTGTGATTTACCTCCAAATCATCAAGTTTCTTGATTAAACCTTTTTGAGAGGATTCTTACAAACACTCTTCTACTTTTCAATTTATGATCTAATAAATCTGAGAAGCTCAAATGCCATTTCACTTTCATTGTCAACCTCTAGCTTCCCACTTAGCGTTCTTGAAAGCATCTCTTGAGTAAGAGGATATGTCTTCTCTACCAGCATGTGAATATCAATGTCAGTATCCATCAATAATACATGAATTCCACATGAATCAAATAATCTCCAGCTGATCAATGTGTAATCCTGTTGAGCTTTCCAGACTTCATCATCTTTACTTGGTTCAAACACAGTAATGAGATCTCCCCAAAGTAATGTGTCATATCCTTCTGGGCTTGCAGTCTCAAACCTTTCTTTAACCAGCCTATATAAATCTAACACATCCTGCCTATCAAAATCATCAAGTATCTTTGTAAATATCTTGTAAGATTTAGTACTTCAATTAGCTATGATGATCTCGTAATACATCTTGTCTTCTGATAGAACATGTGTCTTCCAATCAACTATTGGATACCTTGTAGCTAATGATTCAACACTTATAGCTACATCGTCTCCTAAAATTATATCCAAATAAGCTCTAACCTCTTCTTTCTCAGCATCATCCTCCATCTTTTGTCTTTTAGAACTCTCTTTACTTTGCTTTTTACCTGCTCTTTTCTTAGCAAATGTTTTCTTTCTACTGCCTCCAGCCTTCTTTTCACTACCTTTTTCCTTATCATTTGATGCCATAGGTACAAAAGAGTTTACATGTTTGTATGTTTTGTCAAAGGGCTTTTGAATATCTTCATAACTCTTTCCTTTCAGCTGATTGTGTTTGTATCTTCCCATATTCTTCAGATATGTACACATTCTATTCCTTATCTGAGTTTTGGTGGGTGGTTTACTCATTTGCTCTACTTCTCTCTGTGCTGCAAAGAACCTTTTTCTTTCTGCTATCATCTCCACTAACAGTCTTGAGTTTTCTTCAATGGAGTATAGTTCTTGTTCCTCAGCTTAGACTCTTGAATCTAATTGCTCACCAGCTTCAATCATGGCTTGAATGTTATCCATTTCTTCATAGATAACTGCTCTGCTAGCTTCTTCTTGTGCAGCTCTTTCTTTTTGTAGTCTTTTAAATTTAGCTTGTTCTTGAGCATGGAGTCTTAGAGCCAATTCTTCATCACTCTGAATCTGGTCCTTCTTCTTTAATGGCTTCTCTGGTTCAGTCATTATGGCTTTTCCCTTATCTTTTGCAAAAATCTTTGAAACTGGTGGTGAAATAACCTCTCTTCTTACAACTTCTTCAGGATCTTGAAAAGAGATACCTCTTGCTTTTGGCTTTTGTGACTTTTTCTTTCCACTTTTCAAGAGATCCACAAGTGCTTCAGTAAGTGTTACATCCATATCTGGTTCAATAGTACTAACTTCTTCAGGAATTGCTCTAGCAGTACTAACTCCTTCACCACAAGTTGTAACTAGTTCAACAATAGTAATTGAAATACTTGGTCCTATAAATCCTTCTGGGTAGTCATATACACTAGTCACACACATAATATCTTCATCACTCCTCCCCTGAGTCTGTGCACCCATCTGAACTAGAGTGATTCCCTCATCTTCATCAATCTGAGCAATCTTCCTCCCCTGTTTGGAAGGATCCTCTAAGTCATCTTCATCATCTGAAATAACAAGTCCGACCTTTCTTCTAGCTTTGATTGCCTTTACTTTGTGCTCCAACTTCTTCACCTTTATGATGAGCTTAGTGTAAGCAGTACCATATGTCTGTTTTGTCTGCTTTAAGTCAGATTATGAACTTTCCACTTTCTTGGATAATGAGGTACAAAGAACCATCAATTCATTCAGTGTCAAACTGCCCTCACCACTTCCAGGTGAGTGAACCCTTGCGATAGGTGAATCATGAGGCATTAGAGCAGCCTCTTTAGCAACATGGGTTGCTGGCATAGATGGTGATGAAGTTGTTGGTTGTGAGGTAGATGGAGAACTAGTGGGTGTGTGATGGGACTCAACTGGGATTGTTGGTCCTTCACCTTGTAAAGTCTGACCTTGAACAAGCATTGTTTGAAACAATGGAGTGTCCATCCCAGTATATCCCTTGGAAGCTCTTTTCATATTGCTAAACAGTTTTTGAGTAAGGGTAGGAGCAATATAAATTCTTTTATGGGGTAGAAGCAATCTCTTGTGCTTGTTCAAAAAGATTTGTATAAATATTGGATACATCAAAAACTTTGTCTTACTGTCCAAGTTTTTCACCATGGCCTCAAAAATCAATTTGGAAAAATTAAAGGTTCTGTTTGTAGCCAAGCAAATTATAGCAGTTGCTATATTGCTACTAAACTGTTCCCAAGCAGTGTTCTTAGAACTTAAGCAATGAAGGATGGTATGAATTAAAAATTTCCACTAAGGGGAAAAGTGTCCCTTTTAAAAAGTTAAGCTGTCAGAGTTGGACACATACCCCATAAGAGCAAGTTGCTCAAAAATTTCTACAGTAGATAAAGTACTAATACCATCAGAATCTTCTAACTTGAGATGTCTTCTAATAGAGGCCTCAAAAACAACCTTGACTTTCCCATCTATTGTAGCAGTAATACCCATGTCTTCATCCTCAAGTGTGCTTGTAGTAGCTGTTTGCCAAAACTGCTTTATAAGAGACATAGATAGTTGGGTTTTCAGTGAGGGCATACTTAATATGACTTGCAGTGAGAAAATCAATTATCTGATGAAACCCTTCACTTCCTTCTGACTTCTGTAAGTAAGAAATCATGTTGTGCTTGTCGCAAAAGTCTAAATCCGCCATTTGATGTAAAGAAGGTTAATTAAGGTTCTGGGATATGATCATAGATGAGAGTATGTGTGTTTGATAAAGGTAATTGAGACGAGAGAGAGTATTTAAGGTTTTTAATTAGACCGACTAAATAAAATTTATACTTATCTTGAATAAATCTTATAAATTTATAGAAAGATCATGAATTCTCTAATTAGTCAAACCTATAGACAAAGTAGTTGGCGGAAATTTCCCAACGGATATATTTAGTAAAGGAAATTCTGTTATGCCTCAAACAGTACTAACGGTCACCCAGTAGTACTAATTTTAGCCTAACAGTACTAATTTTAAGCCCATCAGTACTAAAACAAGGCCAGCAGTACTAAGTAATGCCTAGCAGTACTAACATTGAGATACTAGTTTTAACCTCAATTTCGTCCAAAAAGCATTTCCATTACCAATTTTGACTCTCACAATCTCTCTTTCTGTTTTTATTCTCACTTTTCTCTCAATTCTTTTTCTTAATCCATCACTCTTTCTATTTTCATTTCACACATCTCTCTTTCTGTTTTTTAGCTTACTAATTCTCTCTTTTCATTTTCTTACCAATTCAGACAGTTTTGTACAATGTGCCATCAATTTCATTAGTTTCATATTGTCCTCCCCACTTCCAAGTGTGTTAACTCTTGAGGGAGGTGGGTCATTGGACTATTTAGATGCAGCCTCCAACCTAGTTTGAGCATCTGCAACCCTAATATGGTAACTTGGCACCTGGGACCACTACCTGAACCAGTTCCCTAAGGACTTAGCTCATTAAGTGTTGCCATGGAGTGGGTCCTATTGATGTTACCACTGTCCTACTCTGCTTCTAAGCTAGAAGCAGTAGTGGTAGCCCTTTCCATTCTGTCACCCAGCTCCTTATGGACAGCCTCATCACCAACCTTTACAGGGGGACCACTAGACTGAGGTATCTTAGTGTCCTGACCTCTTTTGATGTTACATGTCCTTCCAACCATTCTTGATTGCATATTGACATAATTAGCCTCCCCTCAAACAATACTTCAGAGGTTTAGCATCCAATACCTACTGCTCAATATGTTTAGCCTACAAATGTTAGTCCAAAATCAAGAATATACAATCTAAAGTATTTTCTTGTTTACCAGTTTTAATTATGACTAACAGTTTTAACTAGCAGTTTCAAGTATAACTAGCAATACTAATTATACTTAGCAGTTTTAATATTTTGCCTAGCAGTACAAAAACTTGCCTAGCAACATTAATCTTACAACTACCAGTTTTTACTTCCAAATCCATTTTAAACAAACACATCCTTAGAGATTAAGTAATCCAATGCTAGCAATTAGAAAGTTAAACCTGCTAACATCAAATGCCTTTCTGAGATGATCTATAACATTCTGATCTAAATGTACCTTGATTACTTGAATAAGCCTCTTCTCATAAGAATCTCTGATGAAATGATGCCTTATCTCAATGTGCTTGGTTTTAGCATGAAACTTTGGATTCTTCACAATGCAAATGGTGCTTTCATTATCAATGTAAATCTTGGTGTTCATGAAATTGAACCCATAATCAAGCATATGATTTTGGATCCACAACACCTGTCCACAGCAATTTGCAGCAACAACATATTCTTCTTTAGTAGTGGAGTTTGCAACTATTTTTTTCTTTTTACATCACCATGAAATTAATCTCTTGTCAAGAAATTGACAACCTCCTGTTGTGGATTTCCTGTCAAGACTAGCACCAACATAGTCACTATCTGAAAAGGCTTCCAAGTCAAATGGTGAATCTCTAGGATACCAAAGGACCAATTTAGGTTGACCTTTCAAGTATCTAAATATCCTCTTCACAGCATGCAGATGTGAGGTTTTAGGTGTAACTTGGAACCTTGCACAAGTACAAACAGCAAAAGTTATGTCTAGCCTAGAAGCTATTAGGTACATCAATGATCTAATCATTGATCGGTATAAATGAATATCCATATTATTAGCTTCTTCATCCTTGACCAATGCCTTATTAGGTTCCATAAGAGTGCTTACTGTCTTTACAGTGACATAATCAAACTTTTTAGAATATCAGCCACATACTTGTCTTGGCTGATAAAGATTCCATCCTCTTTCTTGTTGTACTTTTTTTGCAGATCCTATGAAGAAGGTGAGCGACCCCTTAGAAATCATCTGGAATATCTTATGCTCTCTGTCAAAATCAAGACATAAAGTCTTCTTTGTAGACACAAAGATGATGTCTTCTACATACACTTGCATTCACGGATGTCTCTGCGTGTCTTTATGATGACAACTGTTTATCAATGATGCCTCTTCTATAATATATTTTCCAAAAGGCTAGGTAGATAGGGGTTTTATACCAGGTCTAGGACGCCTGATGTAGACATAACAAAGCTTTTTCTACCATTTTTTATCTTCTATCAAGGGTAATTGTTAGATCTTCAATACTAGGAGGTTAGCAACACTATACTCCTCTTCAATAGTACCATATAAGAAGGCACTCTTTACATCCATCTGGTACACAATAAACTCCATAAATGATGCATAGGCTAAAAATAACCTGATTGCTTCTATTCTAGCAACAGGAGCAAAAACCTCATCATAATCAATTCCTTCTTCTTGGGTATAACCTTGTGGAACCAGTCTTGCCTTGTTTCTCACTACAATTCATCTCTCATCTTTCTTGTTTCTAAAGACCCATTTGGTTCCAATGGCCCTCTTGCCATTAGGTAGATTAACTAGTGTCCAAACCTTCTGAAGTTGAAATTGTAGAAGCTCCTCTAGCATTGCTTCTATCCAGCTTGGATCCTCTAGAGCTTGAATCACTTTCTTGGGTTCCATTTGAGAGGGAAAATAGGCAAATAAGCAGTTTTGGTAATCTTTATGATTTGTTCTCCTTTGCTTATTAATGTAACATACCATAGCATGTTCATCAAAAATCTTGGTCATTCTCCTTGTTTAAATAGCTGAATTAAAGTCTCCAATGATCTGTTCTTTAGGATGATCCTTGTCAATTCTGGTTGTGGGAATAGGACTGGCATTCATGGTTGTTTCCAAGTTGTTAAGGTCAGCCTCTGCACCTACATCTTCATCATCATAAGCATTACCAAAAATTCCAGTATCATCCATTAGAGTCACATTTGAAACAAGTGGAAGTGTAAATACATTTTTGAAAGGAGAAAATCTTTCAAATAGATGTTCCTTAAATGCATTAGAAGCTTCAGCAGTATTAACTAGTGATGATGGATCATCATTAGTAAAAGATGGTCCAACAGCACTAACAGGTGTACTAGCAGTATTAATACTATTAGTGTTGTTAGGATGTACAGTCTGCTTTTCTTATTGAAGTAGCATTTCAAACTCACTTCTTGTGGCTTGATCATCCTTCCCATCTTTATCTGAAGCTCCATTTTCCTCCATTTCAGTAGGCTTCTCTTCAGCATCTTCTTCACTGGCCTTAGGATCTTGAGAGAGTAATGGATCAGTTGTGTAGATAGGTATTAGGATGTATTCTTGTTCAGGTTCTGTCTTCTTCTCAGCTTGACATGTAATAATGTTATCTCTAGTTCCTACAATACCATTAGTTTGATTTCCTGCAACAACTGGCACATAGTTCATAGATATTGTCAAAGAATCAACATCAAAAAGCCAGTATGGTCCATTTCCTATCACATTAGGTGTATTTTCAAGAAATCTAATGTTTAAAGTCTCTTCAACTATCCTGGTCCTCTTGTTAAATACTCTCATGGCCTTGCTAACTACAAAGTACCCAACAAAAAATCCCTCATTAGCTTTTCCATCAAACTTGCCTAGTTGATCCCTGGTATTTAAGATGGTAACAGGACACCCATAAGGTTTCATGAAGTATATCAATGGGGTTCTTCCACGAATAAGTTCATAAGGTGTCTTGTTATAAGGCTTAATGACTAAGACCCTATTTAGCACATAGCAAGCAGTATTAACTGCTTCAGCCCAAAAGGTGGTTGGCAACTTAAAGTCAACTAACATAGTTCTTGCAGCCTATATCAGTGTACTATTCTTCCTCTCAGCAACACCATTCTACTGAGGAGTCCTAGCAACACTGAATTCTCTCTTAATCCCCTTCATTTCACAAAACTGATTCATTACACTATTTTTGAACTCAGTTACATTGTCACATCT
>BQNB010032894.1:0-52796 GCA_026074375.1 Tanacetum coccineum
GGATAACGTTGTGAAGATTGATTTAGCTTCAATCGAATCTTCAAGTGGGAGATTGTTAAAGATGAAAGGGCAATTGGCTCTTTTGAAAAATGACTCTTGGGCAAAAGGCAAATGACTCTTTGAGATATGCCCTTCATGATGTGTGGCTATTATTTAATTGGCTCTTCATTTAAGTGACCCCTTATATGCCTATAAAAGGGAACGTTGGTTTCATTTGTTAAGCATCCCATTTACAACTGAAAAAAACACAAGTGTTGTTGTATCTTATTCTATCTCCTAGTATTTGAGGCAATTAAAGAATTGGTGTATATCTCCTATTTACAAGAGATAAGGATTTGTTCTTGTACAATAGAGAGACGGTGTAATTCTTAATTTCCATCATAGTAAAACATATTTTTCTTTGTCCGTGGTTTTTACCCTATTGGGGTTTTTCACGTTAAATCCGTGCGATCTTTTATTGCATTTCATATTATAATTGTGGTTTTGCTTCAGTCCGGTGTCACTTTTCTCAACAGTAAATTGTATGTATACTTATAAATGTGAGATTTTGATGAGCATACGCCAAAACCATGTTTTTAAATAATTGAACTCAGTTACATGATCAAAACCATGTTTTTAAATAATTGAACTCAGTTACATGATCAATTGTTTTCTAATTCTATTTCAAAAGTATTTTATAAAACACTCGATTATTGCAAAGTTTACATCATCGTTCACTTTCAAAGATAAGACAGTCGCATTTACTCATGATCTGATAGATATATCAAGAGTGAGCATTTACAACCAGTATTGGTGAAAGGACCCCTGAGTTCACGATTACAGTAAAATGGGACGTAGATTGAACGAAATAAGCTATTGCCAAATCTCAATTTGGCAAAATCAGCGTAGGGAGATATGGTCAGCATAGAGGAGAAGAAAAGCGCAAGGAGATTTGGGATCAAACTTTGCTCCGATATACGACAAGATCGCTATACAATAAAAAATTTCTTAAGATGAAACATATGCTCATCTCATACGTACTCTACTTCGGCGACTGAGCACGTTACTAACCTGAATCACTCTATTTTCCTCAGCTCCCTTCTTTGAGTTGTAAAATAGATTCAAAGAACGTGTTGAAAAATTCTACTTCAAAGTTACCTGGACTCATATGACCAAGTTTATCATCAACTTAACATCTAACGCATAATTGTGCTTTCGACTATTTAAGTCTCGATGATGTTGGTTGTCGCCAGTCTGAAGAAAGACAATAGGCGCAACACAGGGAGGCCGGCATACTAGTTCAAGACAGGTGGAGCTGTGTTGGTGACAGAGAGGAGGTCAAATTGGAACCAGGAGCGAGACGCTGTGGATGTCACAATCACGGTAAAATCTAAAACAGAAAAGAAGAATAATTTTTAAAAATGCTATTAAAATGGTGGCAAAGCCGGTTACACTTTAGAAATCTTGTCGAGGTTTGAATACCTCATATCCTTAAGGAAATGTCGCTAGCACTTCAGAAGATGGTAACGCTCTGTGTTGTGAAGCAGCGGTTGCAAATGAAAGCAGGAAGAGAATTCAAAAGAATGGATGTTCGATATGGGAGCTACATTCCAGTATGACCGCCCGAAGAGATTGGTTTTTCATCAATTTAAAAACAATCTTGTAGGCGGATCTTTGTACAATGCAAAGATCAGACCTAACGATCTTGAAATTGAAGTTCATGTGAAATGCATGATGGAACGGTTCAAACTATACGGAAGTGCGACACTGAGGGGCTTTGAAAAAGAACTTAATATTACGACTGGGACAATTTGGAAGATCTTGGGCTGTAAGGTGAAAAACAAAACAAGATCATGAAAATTATAGAAAGTGCGCGCTTTAACTTTATAAAGGAGAAAAGGTGGCTGCACACTGAAACAATACGTATTTCAAGTACATTTACGAAGGTTTGGGTTTTTTCCGTATATATTTCAACTATTTATGTACTATTCTCGTAACGCGATTACTTTTTAATTCTTATAATTACTTTTAATTCTTATCACATAATTAAAACCGCGTAAGTTAAAAATCAACATTTAACGTAAACGGACACCAAACGAATTAAAGTTTTCGTCAAGCGAGCAATATATTATTTTTATGAAATTAATAATCAACTTTTTATATTTTATTTTTATTGGTTACGTAAAGTGTTTACGTTTCGCGATAAATTACGTTTAGGCATTCTCGGAACCACCAAAATAAATCTACGCTTCAACAAATACTCATTTTTATTCCCAAGGCTCAAAGTTTACAAAACCTTACCCGTAAATACCATTGAAGCCGAATTCTTCATAAAATAAATAAGCTAGATCATACAATTCTCAAGTATTACACTTATAAATAAACTACAACTTATACACTTCAAAGTAATACTTTCATTTCTTTTTTCCTTTGAAGATATTTTAGCTAGTCATCTTTCCTTATTTCCATGAACTAATGTGCATCTAAGGGAACAAAAGAACACAAAGTACCATGTACAATCCTAGTAACCTTAAGACTTGACCAAGACCATGAGACATTGACTAAAGTTATCCTTATTTCACTCTTACATGTTCCAACGCCCCACCTCTTCCCATTTGGTCTTATGGTCTTTGATTAATCACATTTGACTAGTCCATGTAGTATATAACACTAGCATACAAAGAGAGATAACACACAACACAATTCACTTATCAAAAATCAAACAATTCTCTCCTTTTTTTTGCCCTCCTAGCCACGGCTCAACTTAAAACCATAAGCAATCCATATAACTTTTTTTTCTACCTCATTTACAAGCTTTCCTACACTATATCTAAGCTATTCCAAGGAGGTTTGGAGTCTTGGTTTTGTTTCATCATCTTGATCATACTTAAGGTCATCTAAACTCTAAGTTTTTTCAATTCTTCACTTACATGTTTTACATACTTGTTGTTTTGTTAATCACCGCCTAGGTTTTCTTTATGTGTTTACCAAATAAAATGGATACATATACATGTATATATACCACACGAACACTATGTATTTTGTGGTAAAGTGATGTTTAAAATACAAAGGACACACTATTATAAGTATGGTTTAACTTGTAAAGATCATGAAAAACTCACTTGTTGAAAGTTTACTTACAAGTTATATACATACTATCATGAAGACAAGTCACTTTGACAAAGGTTGGACATAACCTAAAGGACCTTAAACATGTATGACATATTATATAAAGTGAATAAGAAACCTTGTACAAAGTTAAGTAAGTGGTAAGTTTATAAAACACATTTTTGAACCTTATAAACCTATGCAAACAGATTGAATGTTCTGACCAAGATTCGAATTTTTATAAAATATAAACCCAACTAATTTGTATAGTACTCTTCGAGACGATTCCGAATATGTAAAGAACTCGAAAAACCGATTTATAACGAAGAAGTTATGCTAGTTTCGAGATTTGGATAATTAAATGACAAAGTGTTTTTATAGAAAATGAGATAACACTAAATCTGATAAAAATGTATACTTATTATATAATAATAGTACATGTCATAAGGATTCTAAGCATATAAGAAACTCGCAAAACGAAGCTATAACGAAGGAGATACGATATTCGCAAGATTTAAGTTTATAAAAATACTTTTATAAACTATTTTGAAATACTGATTTAACACAGCCACTTATAAAAATAGTGGACGTTTTATAAACATAGTTCATCTCGCCACGAATTCATACATATAAAGAACGCTAAAAACGGAGTTAAAACGAGTAAGATACGACGTTTCAAAGTTATCGAACATTATGTACAAAGGCTGAAAAACCGTAAATGTTTCAGCAGCTACTGAAACTCAGTTTTGAGGACCTTCGGGTCCGATTGAGTCGAAGTGTAAAACTACAAAGTCGTTCGGAACGACATTTTACATAAACCTGCCGATTTTCATAATTTTCGGATGTATAGTTTGTAAACTAGACACTTTTCCTGACATGAATAGTGTTGGTTCGTTTTTAATAAAATTTTGCGAAACATTTTAGAATCACTTATATAATATTTATACATGTTTTTAACTTTATAAATATTATTTTACAAGATGATTAAACTACTTATACGATAACATTATACGAATCATAAAAACGTTAAATCAAGTGTTTTTAACAAATAAATAAATTATTGGACAAGTATACTATTTTTATTTTACGAGTACAAATACATGGTTATTATTTAACAAATGCGATTTAAATATTGTTTCATTCTTTTTAAATTAAACAAAAAGTTTTAGGTGGTGATGTAACGCTATAACTTGTGATGTAGTATTTAGTATAAATACAATACACTCATTCGGCCTATAATTATTTAGGTTGCATTCGGACCTTCACGTGACATTTCCACTCTTTGACTTACGTTATTTATTCATTCACTTGAGGTGAGTTCATAGGCCCATTTCCATCTACTTGTTTTACAACTCTACGGGGTGAAATTACATGCTTGTTTTACTATGGACACAAGTGTTTTAAATTGTATGCTATCCAGATTATTGCCTGAATATTATTGCCTAAGTTACCGCATTGCCAATTAAGTCCCTACCAAATCATGAACCGTTAATTGCTAATGTAGTGAGCGCTAGTGTTGTGGATAGATCTATCGGGACTGACAATCCCCACCTGGAATTTCTGGTCACAAGTTGAACATGGTGCATTTAACATTTAGAGGAACTTATAGGCTGTTTGGCAGACACCCTATACTTATTTTGGGGCACTGACAGTTAAGGTTTCGGTGTCATGAGCTTAGTGCAATAATACATGTTTTGGACTACTGAATTTGTTTCATAGTCTACCTCTACTTAAATCTTGTGGTCCACTCCTTTACTGATAAACCTATGAATTCACTCAACCATTGTGTTGACTTTTAGCATGTTTAGTTTCAGGTCCTAAGGTGTAATTTCTGAAGGGGAGCTGCGAGGATATCATGAAGATGGATTCTGTGTTTATTTAAATTCGATGCACTCTTTAACTTTTAAAAACCTATGTCATCTTTTGAAACCGTGAAACTTTTGTGTAACAAATGTATGTTGAAGCTTTATGACGCTTTTAAGTATGTGGGACCTAATGTGAAAACTCTGATATTTTATAATGCATCGAATGTACTTATTTAAAACGTCTCTTTGAAGTCGTTTCCTATATCTTGTTTGTTGTACTATGACGTGGCACCCCATTGTTACCATTCCGCTGCTACCTGATTTTGGGGGTGTTACAGATTGGTATCAAGAGCCAAGGTTATAGGGAACTGGGTCATTTTCAAAACCTAGTCTATAACCAAATTTTTTTAAAAGATTTTCATTTCTTTCATTTTCAAAATACAGAATCCTTCATCGCTTATCCGATATCCGCGCGCGTATTCCCCGATCCTTACTTACTTTTCCGATTGTCATTATTGTATTATATAGTTTATATATAATATTCGGTTTAAATTTCGATCCCTTACGTGTATCTTCTAGCGTATTACTATTCATTCGTATCGGTCGATTATATAAATATTGACCATTCTGATTAATGATGTTTATTTATAAGAGCATCACCGTTTAAATTATAAAATTTAATTTTATAATTGTTTAAAATAACTATCATTGTGAAATTTAATCTTGTGGCTATGTTGGGTTAATAACATGAGATAAATGATGCTATAAAATGAACATTATTTGATGTCATCATATATATATATATATATGTGTGTGTGTGTGTGTGTGTGTGTGTGTGTGTGTGTGTATGTATGTATGTAGTTCAAAGAAATAAAGGCTTATGTTTCGGCACGTGAAGATTGTTCCCTCTCCAGTATCAAGTTCCGCCCTTCGGTCAGGTTTATGTGTTAAGTACAAGCCTATGGTAGCTGTCTAGATTATGTCTGTGCAAATTGAGTGTTCTTCACAAAAATATAACCCTGTCTGAGTGGCCTGAGTGAATTAAAAATCAAACACTATCCCTATGTGAGGTGCTATGTTATATGTCTATGCCTGAAAAGTTACCTAATATGCAAACTCTTATAAAATCCAAATTTTCTCCACGTCACGATAAATGATTTATTTTCTCGCTTCGATTGCTTGAGGGCAAGCAATAAGCTAAGTGTGGAGGGATTTGATAACGCCCAAATTATACATGTTTTCTATGGCGTTATTTGTATATATTTTATCATTTCTCGTGAACTTTCGATACTTAATAGCTTAAATTGCTTGCAGGTTCACTTGAAGACATCCCGAGGTTAAATACATCAAAATCAAATACTTACACGGTAAAGAACTCATCATTCAAGAAAAGATCAACAATCAAGCTCAAAGTGCCAAATGTGCGCCACACTTACCATTTGTGCGCCGCACTTACCTTCAAGTCAAAGACAGTCAAATTCGCATTAACTCAACAAGTACGCCGCACAATTTCCTTTGTGCGCCGCACTTTCCATCTGATATGAAGAATTAATGAAGACTTAAATGCTATTGCATTAACACCCCAAGTACGCCGCACATATTCTCTTGTGCGCCGCACTTATTCTATAGCATTTAATTTCCCTGCATTTAATCACCAAGTGCGTCGCACAAACTTTTGTGTGCGCCGCACTTTCACCCGAATTTCAGCCTATAAATAGAGCCTCAAATCTCTCATTACATATCATCACAAAAACAAAAACCATCTCTCCCACTCTTTAATCATCCCACACAAGCCCTTTTTCTCCAAGCATAAACACCATATCTTTTGGAGATTCAAGATCAAAGAACCAAGAACGAGGAAGAATATCATACTAGTTTAATTAAAATAATGAAGTTTGTTATTGAAGCAAGTTATGTTATGAACACCTTAGCCATAAGAGGCTAAATCTCTCATGACTACTCGGTGATGTTATGATAATGAATAAGCATTTGGTATGATCGTGATCTCCTTAATCTCAAGCTTATGTTGCAACTCTATTATATCTTATCTTGTCAGTTTTGCTTATCAACTTAGATTATATAATCATACCGGTATAGGTCGAAAAACCCGTTATGATCTATGTGGTTTTAAAGATTTGTCTATGGTCTTTATCGTTCGTGACGAGAAATCCAATTTCGTAAGTTGATAAATAAAATAAGCTTTGATATATTAGTAACTGGATTATTTGAGTGACAAATTTGGTCTAGTCAACTAAATATAAGTCTTGAGTTAATCAAGTTAGTTTGTGAAAACGTTTTTCGACGAGAAATCCTTTTTATAAATTAAGGTTTCATTTTTGAGGTCAATATCATTACCAATACTTATAAATTATTTTTAACTATCCGAGTAGTCATCTTTATTATCACTGGTACAACAAAAGTTACTTTCAAAATTGTTAAAGTCTATTTTCTTTCTGATTATTTGAACACTACTCAAATCCCTGTGAACGACTTGGTCTTACCTAAAAAGATTATACTACATACGTGGGTTATACTTTTAACCGTGTGTTTTCGTATAATTATCTGGTATTTTCAGTCATTAATATTTAAAGCATTGTGAACACATCAAACACCCATTTAGTTCCTAATGATAGATTATTATTAGGTAAGCACAAAATCCACAAACATCATTTGCTATAAGTTGATTTAGTTCCTATTGCATAGCTACGACCCAATTTTTATCTCCTAATGCCTCATTGACATTCTTAGGTTCTATGGTAGAGATGAAACAAAAGAAATTACTTTTGTTTTGGGCTTGTGATCTTAGCGTTCTTTGATTTAGATTTCCTATGACTTGTTTTAATGAGTGACTTTTAGACTCTTTAATGTTAATGACCCCGTCAACCTCTATAGACTCATCTTCAACATTATTATTATCTACTTTTACTTTTCTTTCAATAGCTTCTTCTTCACCAACATCATCATCAACCAATGGTGATAATTTGGTAGGAGGAGGACTTTCATCGAATGTCACGTTGAGTGATTCTTCGACTTTCATGGTGTTTTATTTAAGATAATATAAGCTTTGATATTCTGAGAATATCCTAAGAAAATACATTCGTATGACTTTGGGTTAACCTTGGTTAGATAGTCTTTAATGTTTAAAATGAAGCACTTGCTTCTAAACACCTTGAAGTATTCTATATTGGGTTTCCTACCTCCATATATTTCATAAGGGTTTTTCCTATAATTGGTCGGATTAATATTCTATTAAGAATATAAGTAGAAGTGTCAACGTCGTTGCACCAAAACTTTTGAGGTATGGATTGTTCATTTAACATAGTCCTAGACAATTCTTGTAGTGTACGATTTTTCCTTTCAACAACCCCATTTGATTGTGGAGTACAAGGAGCCGAGAAATTATGAGTAATTCCTTGTGCATCACAAAAAGCTTCGAATTGTACTTCGTTATCAAATTTCCGACCATGATCCGTTCTAATAGCAACTATAGAACATCTTAATTGATTTTGGATTTTCTTACTTAATATTTCAATTTTTTTTTAAAGCTTCACTTTTGATTTTCTAAAATTTTGTCCAAGTATATCTTGAATAATCATCCACTATTACTAAAGTATATAAGTTACCTCCGTAACTCCTAATAGCAGATGGACCAAATCGATCTATATGTAGAAGTTCTAAGCATCTATTAGTAGAAATCATATTTTTAGCCTTATGGATTGCATGAGGTTGTTGTCCTATTTTACATGCATCATAATTTTTTTATCATATTTTAGCTTAGGTAAAATTTTAACCGATTCTTTGGATGACAAAGACTGGATTAAACACATATTTGTGTGACCAAGTCTTCTATGCCACAATGTAGAGTTATCGTCTAACGTGGCAAGACATAATTTGTCTTGAGACATATTTCCTAATTTCATGACGTATAAACCATTTTCCTAATTTCATTTCCTATGACTTTACAATCATTGGTTATTTCACTACCATCTTCTGTAAATAATGCTCTACACTTATTGTCACAAATTTGACCGACACTAAGTAAATTAAAAGCCAGGTCTATGTGTTCTACATTTGATATAGTAAGAGAGTCGTTAGAGACCGTACCTTTGCCAATGACTTTTCCTTTTAAGTTACTTTAAAAAACAACATTACCTTTGTCGTATGCTTTATAGGTTGAGAATTAACTTTTGTTTCCCATCATATGTTTGGAGCAACCGCTATCTTTAATCCATTCATTCGGCTCCAAACCAATTCTCAAGCATACATATTTAAACAAATACAAACTCAAGCGCTTGGTCCCTAATATCTCATAGGTCTAAAAATATTAGTGTTGTACATCCCTTGAATTTGTTGCATTTGGTTGGGATATTAAAATGGGATACCATTTCCCATATGCATATAGCCATGAGTTTGATTATTATTCTAATTCATGGGATAATAATATTGATAAATTGGTCTACTAGAATTTCTTCTAGGTTGAGGTGTGTTGTATTTTGGTCGAGAAGAATTATTTCTTTTTGGTGGAGGAGTTTTAGATTTAGACTCGGTTTTGACAAATCCTAAACCATTCTTTAAAGAAGGTTTGAGTATTGGTATTTTTGAATTTTTAATGTCCTTATGTATTAGTTTCTTTCTAACAATGACAAAATCCGATCGAGGGGACATAGGTGGACTAAAAACATGTATAGACACTTTTTGGCTGGTCGACGGATCGACGGATTCAGGCACGGTGAATCCGTCTGCCTTTATGTGGAACTGTCACCTGCCAAAAAGCAACCGACCCAACAAAACTTATTGGTTTTGTTTCGCTTATTGACGCTTTATTCTTATCAAATGCTAGACCTACTTTACAACTCGGTGACCTTTGAAGATTAAGCATTTCATTTAGTGAATTAGCACTTTGATCGAATTTGACAAATTTAACTTGAGTTTCTTTAAGTTTAGATTTTTCTAAATGAAGTTATTGACATGACTCACAACCATTGTCAGCTTCTTTGTTTCTCTCAAGTTTCTTAATTGTCTCATTCAACACTAAAATTTCTTTTTTTAAAAGCTCTCTTTTAGTTTTCAAAATTTTATTTTTGTTGATGATTTTTAAACTAATTTTACATAAATTATTATACTCAATTTGCATACTATCATCATCTAAAGAAGAAGCATTATCACTAAAATGAGAAGAGCCAAGATTTACCTCATTTGACGATTGAGCCATGAGACAAGTTTCTATGTTGGTTTTGTCCTCGGCTTCATTTCGCTATTGCTCCAAGAACCCCCAACAAATGCTTTTTGTTCCTTGTTCCGTGAAGGCTTTAGACATTCGCCAATGAGATGATTCGGATCCCCGCATCTAAAGCGTTTCCTATCACTCTTGCCTTTCTTATCATCCCTTTGCCTGAATGACTTCTTCTCCTCTTGTGGTTGTCTAACAAATCTACCATTCCTTCTAAAGAACTTTTTAAAGTTCCTTACAGCCATAGAATATTCTTTGTCAACGCTTCTGGATGTCAAAGTTTCATCATTACTAGACTCTTTCTTAGCTTTTAAGTAAATGGACCTGACCCTTTTCCTTTTTGCCTTTGTAAATTTCAGAATCCTTTTCCATGACTACTTCATGTACTTTTAGATTACTGATGAGCTCGTCTAGAGCTAGCGATGACAAATCTTTCGATTCTTCAATTGTCATAACCTTTGCTCTCCATTTTGGATGTAGAGCCCTAAGAAACTTTCAACGCATTAGTTTTCTGTGCTAAAAAACTCATCAAATGCTTTGAGATTAGTAATGATAGTAAATTGTTCATATTGTTGAACAAGAAGATCAATTTTATTATCCTTTACTTGGTTATTATCTTGATGTGTAATTAACAATGATTGCCAAATATCTTTAGCCGTTTTACACATAAAAATTCTTTTATATTCATTTTTAGGTAAAGCATTATAAAGAATAATTTTAGCCTCATTATTTTTAGCAAGTTTTATTTTAAGATCATCCTTTTGTTCTTCAAAAGAAACTACTTCTAAAACTTTGGTACCTTCGTTTTTGGCAACCAGTGGAAAATCACCATTCATGATAATATGCCAAAGATCTAAATCTTTGCTTTCACATAAGTTTCAAATCTATTTTTCTAATATATAAAACAATCGCTTTTAAAAATTAGTGGTCTATGCATAGATTGCCCTTCTAGATATTTATCGGAATCCATAGATCGATTCAAGCTTTAATGTACAATATACGTTAAAGATCTTGGGTGACCTTGGCTTCTAATACCAATTGTAGAAACTAGAAGGGGGGTTGAATAGTTTTTACCATTTTAAAAACTAAAACTTAGATTGTCTACTTATGTGAAATCAATATATATACACGTATGTATATGATAGAGATGTAATAAGTAAGTAAGTAAATGCGGAATATAAATAAGTAGAGATAGGAAAGATAAAACCAAAGACATGATGATTTATAGTGGTTCGGCTACGAAGCTCCTCTTCGCCCTACTCCACTCCTTGAGTACCCAACTCGAGAGTTTTATTCACTATGTCAACAAGCTCCCTTTAGGCGGAGAAAACCGTATACGTCGCTTACACTTTTTTTAGCACTAAGCTAAATACCGAGTTCTACTTCGAGATAGAACCAATCTAACACACTACGTATTTTAAGGCCTAAAATACTAACCTATCATACACATATGATAACACAAGACAAATAGATAAAGGTGGATAAATATTACAAGTGTAATGACTCTACTAAACTAATAACACTTGTAGCTTGAAATCTTCTTTATGTTTTTTACTAAAGAGTGAAATGCTTAGATCACTTGTAATAGATTATATAACAAGTATAATGATCAAAGAATGTATAGAGAAAATAAATATGCAAGAGAAAAGTTAGAAAAAGGGTGAGGGCACTAAGGGGTCAGATCGATGTTCTTAATACGGAGAATGCCCGACTTCGTAGGAGGCGCGGGGGTGGTTATCACTAAGATGGTAGGCGAACTATGAACAACAACGCTTATGGTTTGCTAAATGTAGCCAATTTTCATTATATAGTTTGGCTACTTATGCGGATATGTATGTTTTTAGTTTCTTGTTATGTCATCTTTCGGATGTTTTTCAAGGTGCATGCAGCTAGTCGATGTACCTTTATCGTCTATGTATCTTTACTTATGAATAAAGACGATGTTAGCAAGCTATTGTGCATGAATATTATTAGCTCAATAAGCTATTTTGAAAAAATATGAATAAGGAATGCGGTTCAGGATACAGTTACCAGATGGTGTATGGAGAGTCATTTATCAAACCATTGTTTATAGATTGAGGACGATGGCATGTGAAGTATGCATGGGAGATTCATATAACATTCGATTTCGTGTTATACGGAAATGTCATATATTTCTGTAATTTCGGCCTTAGGCAATTAAGGATTAATGAGTCTTTAAATTGCAAAGCACTCGTAAGCAATTTTATGGGCATTTTTATAAGAGGTAGCAAAGTTAGATTTGTGTATGCTTGCTCACTATGTTACTTCCTTCCGATAATATATAGCTCTGAATATATATATCAAAGAATATATAGTAATATCTGTAAGTAAGATGATTTAAACTTTTGAGGAATTATATTGATTTCTTAAATGACTTTTTTATGCCACTGATGTGAACGCAATTGCATTTATATAATGTTATAATTTATAAATGGTATGGTAGGTATGTAGATATCGTGTAATGTTAAGTTCATTGTCGATTATTATGGATAAGAATGCGTGTTTTTTTTGAGTTTTGTAAGCATATAAGCTTAATTGTAGTTTCCATGACACATTTCGTTGTTCAGAACTCTTGACATCCGTTTTATTCAGGATCTCATATGTTACCCCTCTCTATGTCGGGATAACGATGTGTCACATTGCTTATTTATATAGCCTGAGTAGTTTTTATTATTTTTCAATAATATACAAAGGAGTTGAACCCGCAGTTTTTAGGGATTACACCCTAGTACTCTCACATTCATGAGTACTTTTTCTTTTTATTACTCTTTTAAAAGAGGTCGCTTTTGAGCGATTATTTATTCATACATGTGGATCGAACTTGCGCATTTAAAAGCAAAATTTTCGCAGGTTACTGATGTGCCATGTCCTTGGGATAGGGCGACCTTGCATGTCTGCTAAGACGTATGTTCCCGTGCGCTTAACGTCTGTTACTTGGTAGGGTCCTTCCCAATTTTTTTGCCCTTCTTGTCGACTTGCCTCATTTTTTCTTAGAACAAAATCACTAATTTTTAGGTGTGTGTCGTACCCTGTTGTTGTAGTACCTTTCGGTTTGCGTTTTATATCTTGCGCTTCGTAAAAAGGCCAATTCTCGTCGTTCTTCAAGCAAATTAAGGTTGAGGCGAAGGTTCATGTCATTTGTGGTGGTCAAAGTTGTTGATTGTAAGTCGGAACCAATCTCTGGTGGCAAAACAGCCTCCGAGCCATAGACAAGGCTAAAAGGTGTGCACCCGCTTCCTGCATGAGCAGTTGTTCGGTGTACCCATAGAACGTTTGGTAATTCTTGACCTATTGTCCTTTAGCTTTGCCTAGCCTTGTCTTTAAACCTTGCAGTATGGTCTAATTTGTAACCTCAGTTTATCCGTTGGACTGCGGGTGGGCGACTGATGTGAAGTTTTGTTTGATTTTAAGCTCTTCGCACCACTCTCGAAAAGGTTATTCGCAAAAATTGTTTTCCAATTGTCACTGCTGAGATCCGAAATGCTACAGCGGACAAAACAATGTTTGGGCCACACGAGACTGAGTTTTCTTCTGACCAGTTATGGTTGCTACTGGTTCGGCCTCCACCTATTTGGTGAAATAGTCGATGGCAACTATCAGAAATTTCACCCTTCAATGGTCCTACTATGTCGATTCCCCATTGGTAGAAAGGCCAGGGGCTTGAGATGCTTGTTAGTTCGCACTAGGGTTGGGGAATTGTTGGTGCATGTTGTTGGCATTTGTGACATTTTTCCACCAATTTTTGTAGCATCTTGTACATCGTGCAATGTACCCAAGTTTGCCACTTTTGTGCGATGCATCGGGCTCTGGCGTGTGCGCCGCACATGATCCAAAGTGGGCCTTCTGGGCGCGCATCTCGGATACATAACTTGCTTGTTCAGGCCCAACACACCTTAGGCGCGGCGTTAGGTATCCTTTTCTGTAGAGCACGTTTTATTTAAGCGAATATTATGGTGCTTTGATCCTTATCTTCCTTGCCTTAATTTGGTCATTTGGCAATGCGCCTGTTCTCAAGTAGTCTATGATCAGAGAGATACATGTTGCACTTGTTTCCTCTACCGAGCTGACAGTTTTGACGTCGATACTTCTGCATGGGACAATTTCGACCAACACATTTTTTGTTAAGTGGGCGAAAGATGAGGATGTTAATTTACTTACAGCATCAGTGCGTTTATTCTTTGAGCGAGGGATCTACATTATTGTGAAGTCTTGAAAATGTTTCCGCAACTCTTGGACTTTATACAAGTATCTTTTCATCAGATCTTCTCGTGCCTCGTATAGTCCTTTTACTTGGTTTGTGATTAATAGGGAGTCTGTGTATACATCCAACTGTCGAGCTTCCATCTGGATTGCGCGTTCCAGCCCTGCCACGAGGGCTTCGTATTCGGCTTCGTTATTAGAAGTTCTAAAGTTGAATCAGAGAGCGTAGGTTTTGTCTGTGGCCGTTTGGGCCGTTAAGTCGCTAATGCCAGTCAGTCCTTTACGCTCGATGCACCCTCAGTGACAGGGTCCACGCAGGTGAATGTTTTTCGTTGAGTAATGACGACATTTTTACCCTCTAGTTGGTCGATCGTAAGGGTTTGCTAGAAAGTCTGCAAGGATCTGGACCTTTTAGAGCTGAACGAGGTTTGTATATAATCTCGTGTTCTCCTAGCTTGATGGCCCATTTAGCTAAACGTCCTGAGTTTTCTGGCTTCAAAAGGACTTGCCTGATCGGTTGATCGGTTAGGACGCATATTGTATGTGCTTGGAAGTAACGGCGCAACCGTCAAGTCGCGTGTAGCAGGGAGATAGCTACTTTCTCTCTTAATTAGGGTAGTTAATTCTGCCCTTGCAAGCCCTCTTTCTGACGAAGTATATTGGCCTTTGCACATCGTCTTATATGTCAAAGAGAACTACATTATGGCTTGGTAGAAGCCGCTAGGTATAGGATAAGTGTCTCCCCGGGCTTTGGCACCGTCAATGCTGGCAAGGACTATAGATGGGTTTTTAGCTCCTGGAAAGCTGCCTCAGCTTTGATACTCCATTGGAATTCTTTCTTGCTAAGATAACCTTTTAGTGTTTTAAAGAAGCCTCAATGATCTTTTTTGTAGACTTTTGACAAGAAATGTCCAAGTGCTGGGCTTGCTTTAATGCTGAACCTCACGGAAGGTTTTTGGGAGCCATGTTGTTAGTGGCGTTGACTTCTTCTGGGTTCGCCTGGATCCTGGTCGTTAGTGACCCATGTATCCTAAGGAATGGTATTTTCTACTTCGAGGTGTATTTGGGGGTTGAGCTTCTATGTTTGCTTTGCGAAGCTTGATCGAATGGTTTCAGCAACATCGATACTAAGTTTGCCTTCTCATCCTTGCTTTTTATTACCAAGTCATCGACATAGATTCTTGATATTTCTTCCGAGTTGATAGCGAAGGGAGGGGGTGGTACACGTTGTCCATTAGTCGTTGATAGGTAGCCCAAATTCTTTCGAGGCCCGAATGACATTTTTTCATAACAGAAGGTCCTTGTTTCCGTGTGGAATGACGTCTTTATTCATCTCCTGTGGCCCTTGTATTTGATGGTAGCCCTTTGTATTGATCTAAGAAACATTTAAGCTTGAACCTTCCAAACACTCCTACCTTCTGGTCTATTTCGAGAAGTGGGTAGCTGTCCTTATGGAAAGCTTTGTTTAAATTGTAAAATTGATGCACATTCGCCTACGTTCCGTCTGTCTATTTTAATTTTACCACATGGTTTAGCGGCCCCTATTTGGAACACACTACTCGCTACAACAGCAAAGACGGAATCTGATGCCTCGTCCACGTTTGAGACCTTTGATTTACCCTGCTTTATGCTGACCGTACCCCCCCAAGGACTGCCCCACTTTTTTTACAGACACGGGAACGTATCTTGGGTGTAATATTAGTTTATGCTTGCAGGTTCTCTTGGTAAATTTCGTGTGTATCTCTGCGGGACTTCATGTAAATACATCTTTGTTAGACCCAACGCGTCCGTGAAGTTGTTTATTTAGCAACTTTAGTAAGGTTAGTCGCGATTGAAATACGTTTGACATTGGGTATGGTTATTGATTTATTATAGATGCTGTTAATATCTGGTACTATTACTTTTGGCCATCCCTTATAGTAGCGTATCTCTTTTCTGGGGAAATGTGTGATTACAATGCTTTAACTGACTTTTTTGCCAAACATTACCACAGCTAATGCCATTTGCTTGTTTTTGTTTGTGAAATATTCCTTTAGAGGCATGGAAGGATAGAGGGGGAGCCCGCGCCAAATGCATCAACTTATGGACGCCCTAGGATGTTATTGTAAGGTGAGGAAGCTTTCCGATCACTAACATTGTATCATTACCATTTTGCTTAATGTACCCGGCGCTAGTGTACAGGGTTAATGGCAATGTTATGGAGTCTCTAAAGGCCATTGACTATCTGCACCGTGCGTAGTACGAAGTGCGAAGCTGTCGGTGGCTTTATTCCTTTTTTTCTCTATGATGTGAGTTGTTTCGAAGCTAATGTACTGTTTACATGATTTCTGTGGAGATACCTCCATCTACGTATATTCTGTGGATTTGTGTAGTTCCTACATCTGCCGAGATAATCAATGGGTCCTCACCAGTGTATGTTTGGGATCGGGTCGTCTTTGGAGATAGTTGACTGTTCGGAATGGGAAAACCTAGACTTCTTTGGTCCCTGCGTCTACAACGGATCATATGGATCTCGTTTCTTTGTCTTGGCCATTAGTTGTCCGCTTTTCTGTTCCATTCTGTTTGTGGGTCCATGTGTCTTTTGCTTGGCCGTTTATAGTTATCTTGGGTGTTGTTATAAATCTTTGGATCCCCTGCCAGGTGGGCTTAAGCGTCCCTTCGAATGGAAAGCTTCAATCTTTTTCTGTAGACTATTGAAATCTATTGTTATCATGTATCTGTGAATCTTTTCGTTGATTCGTGTATCCTCGTTCAGGTCTTCTGTGTTCTTAGGCCGGAGCAAACATTTTCAGCGGTGGTTGAAGCATTTCCATGCTTTGGAGGGTAGCCAGGTATTTTTGCAAGGATTTTATTGATGGGTGAAAGTTGTGTGTGTTAACTATGACTTTCCATATGTCAGCAACGGCCTGGAAATATGTTTGTCTTTTGTCTTCGCGGGATGGTCTATATATGTCACTGTTGTTTTATTTTCCGGCGTGGTTCGCGAAGGACAATTCTCATAGTTTTGCGTCTTCGGCTTGTATAATGTTGAAGGGTCTGTGTGAACAAATCCTCAAGCGATGTCGGCGGCTTTGCGATCAAGTCTTTAAACAAGCGCCCCGGGCGCAGTCCGCTGATGAAGGCTTCGGATACCATGATATCAGACCGATCGGCCATATGCAAGGTCTCCTTGCTGAACCGGGCTACGTACTCTTTCAATGATTCATCAGGTCGTTGTTGTATGCCTAGGATCTCTGCCTGGGTCTTCTGGAACCTTCGTTGTTGCAAAAAGTTTGCCCTGAACTTGTCCCTCAATTGGTGGAAACATCAATGCTTCCTGCGTGAGGTTATCGTACCAAAATCTCGCCGCCCCACATAATGTGATGTGAAAGACTTCTACACATGCGGGCTTTGGGAGCTTGTTTACGTTCATCGTTCCCATGAAGACCGTCAGGTGATCATCTGGATCAGTCGTGCCGTCATACGTACGTAGGTTAGTGGTACTTTGGTGCCATCTGGCATGTTATAGACGCGCATTCGTTTGGAAAACGAGGAGGCTATCAAATCTCACACATCTCTTTCTGTTTCCTTAAATATGAAAGGCTAGTGGTAGAAATCATTATTCACTGTCGGCCCTGATTTAATGGTAGTGGTGAGAGGCGGTGCTCCTGACTCGCGCGAACTAACCCTTTAAATCTATCTATATATAATAATAAATACAACAACGGACAGACTCCGCGGAGACCAAGAAAACGGAGCAGTATAGAGAGGGTTCCGGGTCGTTTGTCCAACGAGGCTAGAGATGGAAAATCGCACGACGATGATGATTTGTGTTTGAATGTCACAAGAATGAATGGGCCAGCACTGATAAAATAAGCAAAAGCACATACAAAATAGCAAAGAGAATAAGCTGGAACAAGAATTCAGTGACTAGAAAAGGCAAAAAACGCTTAAACACTTCTACACCCCCCCCTCTAAAGGCCCGAATAGCTCAAATAAACGTTAGCCAAATAAAACTAAGCTAAAACGAATCTAAATAAGCAAATACAAAAAAGGCACTTAAGCTTAAATTTAAACAAGATAACAAACAAGTACCAACAAACGTACTAACTGTTTTAACTGACCAGTTCTAACTTGCGAGTTCAGTACTGACTCGCTCGCGCACGTCTTCGCGCGTCAGTACTGTTACTTTAAGGTTGGTACCCTGCTAGGTCTAACAAGACTTTACAAGAAATACTAAATAAGCAAACAAGTAAAAACAGAAGTTTCCCCTAACCTTAATAAGCACTTAGTAATTGGAATCGCAACTTGAATTAAACTAAAAGGATAAATAAGCTAAAAACTAAACAAGATAAACCCTTAAAATTTTTTTACTTTTGATACAAGGGAAAATAAGCTTAAATAAGCTTACCCCTGAAGAGAGTAAGGAAATGGTTTAATATACTCTAAAAAGCTAAGGAAATCTTTAATAAGCAGAGATAATAAGTTGATAAGCTAAAATGAACTACCAGTATTAACTGAAATAACTACCAGTACTAACTTTAAGTTAGTACTGCTAGTGTTGAGTTAGCACTGTTCCTAAAATCAACAAGCAGTACTAACTTGGGGTTTTTAGTATGCTCTCGCGGCGACTCAAACAGCCTTTAACATTTCTAAAATCACTTTTTTGTTCAAACTAATTAAAAACAGATTTTCAAATAACAAAGTAGTTAAAATTACTTATAAGGCCAAATTCATTAAAAAGTAAAGCACTTAATTCAATGAAATGGCTCGCAGTGGTTATAACTCAAACTATCAGTGTTAACAAATGAACTAACAGTAACTAAGCAAAATAAGCACCAAAAACATATGATATAGCACAATTGTAGCAGGTTTCGCACACTCAATAGAAAAACAAACAAAACGAGAAACTACAACACCTTGCTCAAAAACAGGGTCAAACAAAGAATCTACAGAAGCTCTCCTTGTAGTAAACAAGCTTAGTGAGAGTTCATAAGCTCCAACCAGAACTGGCTTATCAGTCCATAACATAAGGCTGTGTATATTGAGAGTGGTATTTTGTGTTTTCGCTTAATACTTAACTTTTTTATTTTTACTTACTCATGGAAAAACAGCTTATACGTAAGCTGTGGTGAGAACTTTTTGAAGACCCAAAACAATATGATAAGGAACTTAACACGTGGTATTGTAAATTGACTTAAAAAAACTTCAAAACTTGCATTAATTGATAAGTGTTACAAAGCTGAACGTAACAAGCTATAAATGACTTTGAAATTTCACTAGATTAACAACTAATTAGTTACTAAAATACTAAAAAAAACTAACATGCCTCAAAGGCTTACAAAAGCTCTATTTATAGCCGAAGTCTTCATCTCTTGGACTTGCAGCTTGTGCTTCTTTTGTGAGAGCAAAAACCAAGTGTGCTTGTTGTGTGAGGTAATTCTAAAGCAAATCCCAGCCTTCAATTTCTTTTGTGCTTCTTTGGAATCAATCTCAGCCATTGACAATACTTGGGAATGGTGAGGGATTGCCAACATGGCCTTTATACAGCTGGGGGGAAATAGTAGGGTGGATAAAATGATTTTGGCTAGGGTGTTGAGTGGTTTTGCAGGGTAGAAGGTATGGGACGACATCCAAGTTGTACCTGGGTTTTTGTTGGGGCGGGAAAGAAGGCTTTTGGGTAAGTAGGCAGTTTTGTCCCCTCAAGTTATATAACTTGAATGCAATCTTTGCCCGGTTTGCAATTTTGACCCTTGCTTTTTATCTTTTGTAATACAACTTGAGGTTTGGCAGTTTTAGCCCCTCAAGTTGTATTTTCTTTCACTTGGCTGACTTTTGACTTTGTCCTTTCCATTTCGTGCTTGGATTTGTTTGTTTTTGGCTTTCTTTTTGTTCCTTTTCTTGAATATCTGTTTCCTGCACAATACAAATGCAAAACATACAAATACAATGTATTTTTGGTATGTTTTTAGTCATTTAAGTCCGTTTTTAATGGAAAATGGTATGTGTAATTAAGCACATACCAAGAAGGATCGCCGATCACGTTTGCTATAGGATGATCCTTAGTCCATTTACCAAGGTGTTCAAATGGAGTGTGGGTTTGTCTCACATTCGATGATGATCCTTGAGGAGTTATTTCTTCATGAGGAGATTCATTAAGAGGATCATCATGAAAGATTGGTGTTTTTGGTGATTCTTCAAAACCTTGAGAAATGTTTGGAGATTGTTCTTGTTCTTGTGTTGATGGAGTACTTGATGATGGAGCATCTTGGTCAATATCCACAGCTCTCGAAGCAGCAGCTTCTTGAATTGGAGGAACAACAATTGCTGGAGGAGTGAAGTATTCATCGAACATAGGTTGAAACAAGTAATCACAATCATCTCTGTTTGGTGGAATACAAGGTTGTTGAGAAACAATGTTTAGAACGAGTCCTGAACTGGATGTTGCAGGAGTCATAGAATGAAGCCCCGCACCTGAACTGAATTGTTCAGAAGCCATTGCTGTGAGCTCATCAAATGTCACATGAATTGTTTCAATAATTTTCTGGGTTCTTTTGTTGTAGATTCTGAACGCTTTCTTTGAGGGCGCATAACTAACAAAAATACCAATGTCAGCTTTTGCATCTAATTTACCTAGGTTGTCATTGTCATTGGTAGGATAACAAAGTGCACTAAAGAGATAAAAGAATGATAAATCCGGTTTCTTATCTTGCATCGGCTCATATAGAGTTTTGTTGTATTGACGGCGGATTATTGAACGGTTTTGGGTGTAACAGGCCGTGTTGATTGCTTCGGCCTATAAAAATAATGGAGCTTTAGAAAATATTAACATTGTACGAGCAGCTTCTACAAGAGTTCGGTTTCGGCTTTCGACAACGCCGTTCTGCTGAGGAGTGCAAGCAACAGATGTTTGATGAGAGATGCCAACATTTTCATAAAATTCACGAAGTGTCTGATTGACAAATTCGGTTCGAACATTACGGACAGTGGCATTCAAACGAACTTGAATATTTTTTATGCGTTTAATGATGGACTCAGGAGCTTTATCTTTTGTCCTCAAAAAACTAACCCAAGTAAATCTTGAGTAATCGTCGACAATCACTAAGATATACCTTTTTCCCGTTAATACTCGCCACACGCATCGGGCCACACAAATCCATATGCAAAAGGTATAGTTTCTCCTGGTTAGTGTCTTCAGCTTTGGGTTGATGGGAGGATTTCTTGCTTTTTCCTAATGCACATGCAGAACACAAATGATCTTTCTAAAATTTAAGTCTTGGAATGCCTCGTGCAAGACCGTCTCTAGCTAGGTTATTAATAGTACCGAAGTTAAGATGTGATAACCGACGGTGCCATAACCAGCTCTTAGACTTTGACGCTTTGGATAGAAGACAGATCGGAGATGTTTTGAGCATGTCATCAAGAGAAATTGTGTACAAATTTGTGTCACGGGATCCGGAAAGTAGATCAACACCTTCTAAATTACGAATAAAGCAAGTGTTTTTCCAAAATGCGACTTCAAGATCCCCGTCGCAAAATTAACCAACAGAAAACAAGTTATGTCCAAGCCCCTCGACGTAGTATACCCTTGAGATAGTCACATTTCCCAGCTGATAGTCACCATACCCCATAATTCTTGCAATATGGTCGTTCCTGAATCTAACTGTACCGAGAAATTTACTAACAAAGTTCATGAGCTGAGAGTGATTCCCTATCATGTGTTTCGAACATCCGAATTCCAGATACCAGAGAACAATCTGGACAACCTTTGAGATAATGTCAGAACCATAGATGGAAATGTTGGCCATGAGAACCGCTTGTGCATTTGAGAGATCATCACAGTCAGAATCATAAGTATCAAGATCCTCAGTTTGAAAAGCATCAGTATTTGGAATGATTGTCAGAACAACTTGACCATCTAGAACCCCTGGATCTGCAAGTAATGCGAGTTGCTCTTCATCTAAAATTTGTCCAGCTTCCTGAGCTTCAGCTAACATTGCTTTCTCCTTATACCATGTTGCATTCCTCGGTCACTTCGGCTGAGTGCATTGTCTAGCCATATGTCCTTCACCTTGACAGTTGTAGCATTTAACAACTCTTGCCTGTTCGCTTATATTGTTTCCCGTAGAGCTAGTAGCATTACTCTTATACCCAGTACCCGAATAACTTTGACCTTGTCTCCCCTGTACTTGTTGCACTATGACCTTGCCATCTTGAATAGTGGCTTGGTTTCTTGGATTTAAGGAAGTTCTAAGTTGATTGTTGGTTGAGGGGAACCTTGAATAAGCTACAACTGTTAGAAAATCCATTGCCTTGTTGAGATAAGCAATAAGATCATCTCCTGGAGAGAATACAGAAATAGCAAAACTTAAGTCCATAAGAGGTGACTCAGTCATTGGCTGGGTAGTAACTTGAGGTGATTGATAAGCAATTTGTGGAACAAATGAGGTTTGATGATTCATTTGAGACTGATATGGATATGATGATGGAACGGATGAATGATTGAATTGAGGTTGTGATGGATAAGTAGATGAGTAATGTTGATTGGGATGAATTAATCCAAACTGAGATGGTGAAAACTGTTGTTGAAGCTGAGAATTGTTGTATGAAGACTGATAAGTGTTGAAGTGTGGTGGTGTCATCTGCTAATTTGCTACTAATGCAAGTGGATCTTGATTGCGTTCACGCAGAAGACGGACTTCATTTGCATGGAGTTCGTGTTGTTCAAGATAGGCATGAAGCTGATCAAAGTTCGTTGTATGCAAATCCTTTACGAGGTTGACATCAGTCACAAATTTACTTCATTCTGGTGGAAGACTATTTAAGAAGTTTGTATTAACTTGAAATTGCTCGATTCTCATGTTGTAGATCTTCATATCATTAATCAGCTGAGTGAATCTCAAATAATACTTGTGAAGTGTTTCCCGTTTAATGTAAGTAAACTTATCAAATGCATCATACAACTTACATTCTCTTTCCTGCTTAGTTAAAGAAGTGCCTTGCATCAGTAATTGAACTCTCTCCCATAAATCTTTATCAACTCTGTGATGATTCACAAGTGAATAGATATTAGCAGGGAGACCTTGAAGAATGATATTGGTATCTTTCATATCATAATCAGCTTGAATTTTCTCAGCAACAAATAGTTTAGTATATTTCTTAGTTCTGATCACTCCATTCTCTTCCATAGTAGGCCAAATAAGTGGACCATTTTCAACTAATTCAAGTATCATTCTCCCATGTTATCTATTTTGCATGTAAAGTTCCATTCGACTTTTCTATGAATCATACAAGTCCTTGTCCAACATTGGTGGACGATTGTCAGCACCGGAGAGTATCATCTACTTAGCAAGAGTATTCTTTTGTCCAAGGGGAATAATAGAATCCATTTCAATGTGATGAGAAAAGATAACCTTTTGATCATTCAGTGATTAGAGGTTGTTGTGATAAAACCGAGAAAATAATTGAATACTTCACGGGATTTTACAAATCACAGAAATACTGTATAAATTGCTGGTATAAATCGATGGATTGAAGACATGTATAAATCGCTGGATTAGGTAGGGTATAAATCGCTGGATTTTAAAATACGTATAAATCGCTGAAAGTTCACACGTATAAATCGCCGGATTTAAAACACGTATAAATCACTGAATCCAAAAATGTATAAATCGCCGACTTGAAATACGTATAAATCGCTGAATCTAAAAATGTATAAATCACCGACTTGAAATAAGTATAAATCGCTAAATCCAAAAATGTATAACTCGCTGAATTCAAGTACGTATAAATCGCTGGATTAAAAGGAGTATAAATCATTGGATTCAAGACGTATAAATCACTGGATTTAAACAGTGTGTATAAAAATCCGTCTTCAAACACTTTAAATCACTCAAAAACACAATTTTTGATGTTTTTACTTGAAATCACTTGTACTTCTTGCCATTCTAACACTATGAGAACCTTAAAAACACAAACTTTATGGATTTAGACACAAAAAAATTTCGGATAAATATTTTGACTCAAAAACAAGTTTTAACCAAAATACTCAAAAAGATGAAGATTTTTTATGTTTCCAAAGTTATGCTTTTACACTAAGCTTATACCAAGATAGAAAAAAAAGAAAGTACTAATCTTTATGGTTCTTGAACAGACAAATGATGAAATCTTTTGACAATGTTCGAACCAAAACACACGCACCAAAACAAGTAATAAACGTACACAACACCAAGCTATATCACCCCATGGCTCTTGATACCAATTGTAGAATATTAGATTATCTAATCTTACACACAAAAGAATGAAGAACTAGAGAGAGAAAGATGGGATGAACACTTCTAGAGAGAGAAAGGAAAATGAACAAAATTAGATTAAGAAAAGTGAACAACCAACCCTCTCTATGGTATGAAGAGGTGTATAAATACTCATACATGGCCGGCCATGGTGTCTTTGATGGGCTAACCATGGGCCTTGGGCCTTTCTAGCAAACTTAAGTTCTAACAACTATACTATGAGCCCAACATTACAATATATATGGAAGTGACCGATACTTTCGTATTCCTAACATTCGACCTCTCAATATTTTGATAATAACAAAATGTAAAAATGTTTACAATAAAAATAAACGTTTACAAATTATTAATTGTAAAATTCCATTTCTAAGATTAGTGATCACTTAAGATATGTACAAACAAATCATTAAGCATGATTAGTGATCAAGAAATCTCTTCATCCCTAGCAAGTTGCTTAAACTTCTTTTCAGCTTCAGGAATGCCCTTAGATTCAGTATCAGACTCATCTTCCTCTTCAATTTTCTTTTTCCCTTTATCTTTTGGATCAATCTTTGGAAGAGGCTTTAATGTCAATAATGACCTGGTTGAAGTAGGTCCAGGTCTCCCAGTCTCTTCAACATCCTTAAGTTCAACTCCTTTCTCCTTTTCTCTTGAAACTGCTTTGGCTTGGCTCATGTTGAGAAGAACCTGAGCAATAGTTTCATCATCTCCAAACATTGTAGGAGTAGTTGTTGGAGTGGTTGGAGTAGCACTTCTTCCTTCAGTTCGATCATCAGTACCTTCATCTGGGCTAACGGTACTATCTTTTTCCTTGTCGGTATTAACTTTGGGTCTATCAGTACTAACATTTGGTCTGTCAGTACTAACTTTTTTTAGCAGTACTAAGTGCATCTTTAGTACTAACTTTGTCATCAGCAGTCTCTTTCTCTTCATTCACTACATCTCTTGTCCTCCCTACATCTTGAGCATCTTTAGTATCTATATAATCCAATGTATCATCAGGAAGCTCATCAAATAATGGATCTTTATGGACTGAAGGTTCAGCTTTTGCAGATTTCCTCCCCTATTTGGATACAGACTCCTTTTGCATCCAATTTGTCTTCAAGGATTTCTTTCCTGTCAATCTTTGCTTCAAGGATACACTCTTCATCCAAGCTCTGTGATGTGTAATAACAGGTTTGGTTTTCTTCTGAAGCTTCTTGATCTGTGCCTTCAAGTGTTTTTATTAATGGCTGGGATTGTATCCTTGTACACAAGGAGATACAAAGATCATAGACACTTTGGAGTGTCATGTCACCCTCATTCCCTGAAAGGGATTTATCACTGGATGACTGACCTCCATGATTCCCACCAGAACTCTCTGGAATAGAATCAGGAATATGAGTAAAAGTGGAAGGTTCTAGTGATGGTCCCAGACTAAGGCTGCAACATTGGCTTCACTTGGGTGAGGAGGAAAGGGTATAGGTTGTGGTTCAGATGGTCTTTCTGAAGTGGCACCCTCATCCTCAGTTGGTTGTACCAACATAGAAGCAAATAAAGGTGTGACTTTCCCTAAAAAATGTTTACCCTTTTTAACCATAAAGGAGAAAACTTTACTTGTCAAAGCATTTACCAGGAAAAAAGGACCTAAAGGTACTGGCACATTCATTAGTTGTTTATCTAAAAACATTGAAATGAAACGTGGATACATAACAAAAATTTTCTTTGCATCTAAGTGTCTAAGCATACCATCAAAAATTAATTTAGAAAAATTATATTTCTGATTAGATGTTAAGCAAATTACAGCAGTGGCAATGTTAGTGGAAATTTGATCCCAAGAGGTGCTTTTTGAACTAAGGTGAAAACAAAGCTTTGTTAAATGTTAACACAGTTAAATCCCCCTCATACCCCATGAGCTGTATAGCATCAAATATAGCCTGATTTGGTAGAGAATCTATCCCATCGGCATCATCAAAAAGAAGATCACTTCTTATTGATGCTTCAGAGATAGACACAGTTGCCAGCTACTTTGGCAGTAATATACCTAACATTGTTAATTATTTTGGATTTAGCAGACATCCAAAACTGTTCAACAAATGTAGTAGAGACTACTGGACTTACAGTGAGAGCATTATGAATGGAGCTTCGCGCAAGAAAATCAATAATCTCATGAAATTTTGCATTACCATCTGTCTTCTCCAAATAAGCAACCATATTGTGTTTAGGGCACGATTCAAGAACAACCATGATTGGAGATCGTCGGTGAGTGAGAGATTAGGGCTTGAATGAAAGAAAGTAATTTAGAGAGATTACGTGAGTGAACTGTGCAATTGAGATGGGTTTATATAGGTTTAGCAAACCTAAAATCAAAGAAACCGTTTCAATTTACACTTTAAACCCTTGGCGGTATTTTCTTCAACGTCTCTATAGCGGTACTATCTTTGCCCAACGGTATTAACTTTGCACTGTCGGTACTAACTTTTGCCAACCAAAGAATGAACAATTTTGGCAACAACAGTGCTTCAGTACCATCTAAAGCTCTTCCCAATGACTCTCTAAAACCCAAATAACTTCATGAAAATCATCACTATGGTCAAGATGTTTCTGCACACTGAACACTTCATACAAACTATATAACAAATCATATTGCCTCCCCTTAACTAATGCACCAATGGTTTGATCATCCAATATAAAACCAAGAACTGAAACTACTAACATCAAAATCCTTGGTAACGATCAGCTACATTGCACCGGGTGTAGTTTCAGCACCGAATAAGTTTCTTCTCATATGCATCCCTTATGAAGTGGTGCCTAATTGCAATATGCTTTGTTTTGGAATGATATACTGGATTCTTTACAATGCATATTGTACTTTCATTATCAATGTAGATCTTTATGTTCATGAAATTGAACCCATAGTCTAACATTTGATTTTGAATCCACAAAACTTGCCCACAGCAATTTGCAGCAGCAACATATTCTGCCTCTGTAGTAGAAGTAGCCATAATTGTCTGCTTTTTGCATTGCCAAGAAATAAGTCTCCTGCCAAGAAATTGACAACCTCCTGTTGTGGATTTCCTGTCAAGATTTGCTCCAGCATAATCACTATCTGAATAGGCTTCCAGGTCAAATGAGGACACTCTAGGATACCAAAGGCCCAGTTTTGGTTTGCCCTTTAGATACCTAAAGATTCTCTTAACAGCACTTAGATGGGAGGTCTTTGGAGTGACCTGAAACCTAGAACAAGCACAGACTGCAAACATAATATCAGGCCTAGAAGCAGTCAAGTACATTAAAGAACCAATCATGGATCTATAAAGATGTACATCCACATCACTGGCTTCCTCATCCTTGACTAAAGGCTTCTGGGTCTCAATTGGTGTACTAGCAGTCTTAACACTGACAAAATCAAACTTCTTTAGGATTTCTGCAACATACTTATCCTGACTTATAAAAGATACCTTTCTTCTTGCTGTTTGACTTGTAAATCTAAGAAAGAAGGCACCCTTGACTCTCCATAGAACTCATCTGAAATCTACTCTTCATTAATGCCTCAAATTCATCACACCAAGATTTCTTTGTAGACCCAAATATGATATCATCCACATAAACTTGTACTAATATGATATCATGTTTGTCCTTCTTAATGAAAAGAGTCTTGTCAATAGTTCCTCTTCTGTATCCATTCTTCAACAAGAAAGTAGATAAAGTAGCATACCAGGCTCTGGGAGCTTGGTGTAAACCATAGAGAGCTTTCACTACTTTGTAGACCTTCTTAGGATACTTAGGATCTATAAAACCTGGTGGTTGAGACACATAGACCTCCTCATCAATTTTCCCATATAGGAAGGCACTTTTCACATCCATTTGATAGACTATGAAGCCCATGTAAGAGGCAAAGGCTAAAAAGATCCTAATGGCTTCAATTCTGGCCATAGGAGCAAAAACCTCATCATAATCTATCCCTTCCTCTTGCCTATGTCCTTGAGCAACTAACCTTGCCTTATTCCTAACTACAACTCCTCTCTCATCCTTCTTTTTCTGTAAACCCATTTTGTTCCATTCCTTCTTCCCATAAGGAAATCTACAAGAATTCCAATCTTTGTGAAATCTTGAATGCAGCAATTCTTCCTGTATACTCAACCCAACTTTCATCTTAAGTGCTCAGAGATTTTTCGTGGGGTTCATTTAGAGACAAGAAACAAGAAAAGAAACATCGGAAGTCCTTATGATTATTTCTCCTTTGCTTTTGAATATAACTTACAAAAGCATGGGCTCTAGAACTTTTGTCACTTTACTTCTTGTTTGAACTGCTAATTTTGGATCTCCAAGAATTAGAGTTGAAGAATGATAGAGGTAATCTTTATGTGGGAATAGGACTGACATTCTCAAATAGTTTCTAAATTTGTAAAGTCAGCCACTGCACCCTCATCATCATAAGATGAATTGGTAAAAATACCATCAGTAGGATTTTTATAAATGTCCTCCATGCAGTACTTTCGAATCATCTTGGTCTGGATTGTTGGATCAGTGAAGGATATCCACCAAAGACTGGCAGTACTTACAGTGTGCTAGCAGTATTTACTATGTTAGTACGCTAGTTTACAGCTCCTGCTTGTAGAAGCAAATCCTCAGTTTCTTGGGCAAACTCCTTCCTGAGAGCTTCAGCTGCATCATTAGCATCCTTTTCTTGCCTCTTAAGTCTTTCAAGTTCATCCAAAAAGACTTGATCCTCCTTATCTACTGGCTTCTCATCTGTCTTTAAATCAGGATGTTTGTTAGGTGCTTCACCTGCATCCTTTGCTGTTGATCTCTTGACTATTGAAGAATAAAAGAACGATATTGGCAGTACAAAGAAGTCCTGAGCAGATTCAGCTTCTTTTTCAGAATCACATGCATCAAAAATATCTTTTGTACCTGCATTTTGATTAGCTTCTTGTGGACCTGCATGTTTGTTAGCTTGATGAATCTGATCTCACAGTTTGATAACTTCATTGAATCATGTTAAAATAATCGAGATCAAACAGCCCAAGTTGGTCCCGTTCCTGCAACATTGGGTTTATTTTCTAAAAAGGGTTTATTGCAGGGTTTTCTTCAATTCTCTTGTTTTCTAATTGAATACCCTAAAAGCCTTTGCTTTGTAGAGAATACCCAACTAAAAACCCTTCATCTGATTTCCCATCAAACTTGCCCAGATGGTCAATGGTATTCAAGATGGTCACATGGCACCCAAAAGGTCTTATGTAGCTTATGATTGGTATTTTACCAGTTACAAGTTCATAAGGTGTCTTATTATGAGGCTTGGTCACTAATACAAAGTATTAAGAACATAACAACATACTAACCTGCTCACCCAAAAGTGTTATGTACAAATGAATCTGCTAGCATAGTCCTGCACCTCAATAAGGGTTTTGTTCTTTCTTTAGCACTCCATTTTGGTTGTTAGAGTTCTGGCATTACTTTATTCCCTTTTGATCCCTTTTGACCCACAAATTCAATAAATCTCTGTTCTTGAAATTCTGTACCATTATCACATCTAATAGTTTTAACTTTTTGATTTAATTGGTTTCTACATTTTGGTCTTATAAAGTTTCTTAAGGATTCTACAAGTTTTCATCCTTAGTTTCTAATAAAACACCTACCTAAACTCTGATAAAAATCATCAGTTGAGAACCAGACAATAAAGTCTTATGGTTTAAGCCCTTACAGATGTAGGTCCAACAAATCCATATTGAAGAAGCTGTAAGGAGGACTAATAGATCGAAGGAATTATTCGGAATTATTATGATCGTGAAGATGGTGAAACTACACCGAGATTTGAAGTATAGTTAGCAAAAAAATCGAAAAATGAGAAAAATTCAACCAAAAAAAGAGAGAAAGAAAGTTTGAAGATAATCGATTCGCAAAGAGCATTACCGAAGGAATTACACGAATGATCGATTATTCGTTGATACGCAACAAAAATCAATGATGTAGAGTATTGTACAAAGTGGAAGATATTGTCACTTGCCTTGTAGAGTATGTAAAGTTTTGGGATGATTGGGAAGTTGACCGTTATGGGAACGCCAACTTAGGTTGTTGTTTTAGATATATGATCAAGACATTGTAAATAGTTGTGTCTTTATCATGGTGACAGTCAGGAAAAAAGTGTCCAGCAACTTGTACTTTAGGCTTAATCTATTTGTTTCTTGATTTTTATTTAACAACAATTTACTTCCTTCTCACCTAATGATTAGCCGATGGTTTTATGCGAATGAGGATGTGATCGAGCGTGCATGTATATTTCGTAGTTACGGCCATGTATGCATGTCTCAGCTGCCTCGTTGGTTTACGACTTTTGGTGAAAGGTAGAAGGTTCCTATCCTATATCATTCTTCATCCTAACCGTTGGTTAAATTCGAATGAGGATGTGATCGAACACACATGTCTATTCCGTCGTTATGACCATGTATGTGTGCTTCAGCTACCTTGTTGGAGTGGTACTTCTGGTGAAAGATTGTAGAATGATCAACGTAAGCCTTTCCATACAAAAACCCATATTTACCCTTATAAACTTGTTACTCCTTGGCTTTAGTGGTGGAGATGTGTATCCTTGCCAAGCTTATGATAGAATACTCATCACGACCAAGCAATTGAGCGAATTAGTTACATGTTACCACATAGATTAGTTGAGTGATTTGAGTGATTTCATCTTCCTATTTCGTGAGGTGTTTGGTTGTGTACTTGTAATTGATCGAATAAGTGCTTTAATGGAAAATATCCTTAGGGATACATTTTTATAAACTTCTAAAGGCTACTTGAGGACAAGTAGGATTCAAGTGGGGGGATATTTGATGACATTAAATAACGTCTATTTTATAGCATCATTTATCCCATGTTATTAACCCATTTTGTATAGTTATTGCAAAGAATTGTTACTTAATCATTTATATTTGAGAATTGCAGTAATTATGGAGTAATTGGTGAAAGTTAGCAAAAGGCGCGCATTTTGGAGCTTAAATGAAGATATTTTAAAGATTACTATTCTGAAGACCAATACGCCGTATCCATCAAAGAAGATACGGCGTATCCGTGCCTGCACTCACCAAAGACCACAGAAGGATAAAGATCAATACGCCGTATCTAGAGAGACTCAATACGCCGTATTCAAGATATAGTATTTAAATATTCTGGAAGATATCAAGCGTGGTCCCTACTCCAAGAAATCCCCAATACGCCGTATCCAACACTTGGATACGCCGTATCTAACCGACTTCCAGACCTTATAAATAGAAAACTCAAAAACGAGTTTTCAGTGTGCTAAATCATATTCTCGATACCTAAACCATAAAAGTCGATTTTCAGAGGAGAAAAAGAGCAGAAGAGGTCGAGCAACGTTATCAATTCCATAGGAGACAACGTGTAATTCCATATACTTTAGTAATCGTTTAGTTTTTGGTATCATTCGTTAACTCGGTTAGTTTACCTTGGCTAAATAATTGCTTTTGTATTTATTATGACGTTTGAAGGCTAATACCTTCGGGTATTAGCCATTATTATGAAGATCTGAATGTTTGGTATTTGTTTATCTTGATTTCTTGATTTATCGTTGTATGCTTGTTTATGTTTATCAATTTATACTTGTTTACGTGCTTTTGTATGCGACCTATCATTCAACTGGATCTAGTGAAGCGGACCAAGTAGATCTAAAGTCCGGGATAGCTCTCCATATAGTAATTTATACATCTAGAATTTTAGTTACATAAATATTATCCTTCTAAGTCTAAGTGTCAGATACGCTTCGGCTTTTAATTAGTCAATTGGAATATTGCCAATAGGTTAATTGATCGATTGACTAGCAAGGTGACCTGATGATAATAATCTACAAGTAACTTCTGAATACCATTGATAGTTGGACAAGTGGACTAACTAGTGTTATAAATTACCATTAAGCGTAATTTGGGTAAGTCTCTATGAGCTAGGGTTTAACAAGATCACCATTGCTTTAATCCCTAAGATAGATTATAATCAGCAAATAAGGATGCTTTATGTAGATGCTTTAATTATGACAGAATTAATGTGTCTAGGTATTAGGATGATGTAACGCCTAAGTCTTAAGAATGATATGCCACCTTGAGAGAAGAAGTCATTGCACTCAATAAACAAACCAACTTTCTAATCTAATTAATAATGGATAATACAATTTTCTTATATAAGGTTCGACCGCTCTTTTATCTTTTGTTAATTAGATCGTATGGGTAACAATGCCTTGAATTGATTGTAGTCACCCACCAAACTGTGCCAGTCTCTCACGCTGAAAACCCCCCTTTTCCCGTTAGAATTAGGATTTAGACTGACATAGGTTTAGAATAGAATAGAATTAACATAGATTAGATAACCAAGATATTAATTAAATTGATAGATTTAACCTCGCTTTAAGTGTACGACACCTTACTTACCACGAAACTACTACCGATCGGGTACACTGCCCGTTAAAGTGTTATTTTTGGTTTAGTCCGCAAAATATAAATTTAAAACTTGAATTAATAAAATATACACCACACAACGACACATCATACGTGCAACAGATGTTTGGTGTGAGATGCCAACATTTTCATAGAATTTACGAAGTGACTGATTGACAAATTCGGTTCCATTATCTGTTCGAACATTACGGACGGTGGCATTCAAACAAACTTGTATATTTTTTATGCATTTAATGATTGCTTTAGGAGCTTCATCTTTTGTCCTCAAAAATCTGACCCAAGTAAATCTTGAGTAATCGTCGACAATCACTAAGATATACCTTTTTCCGTTAATACTCGCCACACGCATCGGGCCACACAAATCCATATGCAAAAGATATAGCTTCTCTTGGTTAGTGTCTTCAGCTTTGGGTTGATGGGAGGATTTCTTGCTCTTTCCTAACGCACATGCAGAACACAAATGATCTTTCTAAAATTTAAGTCTTGGAATGCCTCGTGCAAGACCGTCTTTAGCTAGCTTGTTAATAGTACCGAAGTTGAGATGTGATAACCGACGGTGCCATAACCAGCTCTTAGTCTTTGACGCTTTGGATAGAAGACAGATCAGAGATGTTTTAAGCATGTCATCAAGAGAAATTGTGTACAAATTTGTGTCACGGGATCCGGAAAGTAGATCAACACCTTCTAAATTACGAATAAAGCAAGTGTTTTTCCGAAATGCGACTTCAAGATCCCCGTCGCAAAATTGACCAACAGAAAACAAATTATGTCCAAGCCCCTCGACGTAATATACCCTTGAGATAGTCACGTTTCCCAGCTGATAGTCACCATACCCCATAATTCTTGCAATATGGTCGTTCCCGAATCTAACTGTACCCAGAAATTTACTAACAAAGTTCATGAGCTGAGAGCGATTCCCTGTCATGTGTTTTGAACATCCGGAGTCCAGATACCAGAGAACAATCTGGACAACCTGTCATGACAGAAGAAGAAGATGATGGAATATCTGTAGCATTGGATCCCCAAGTATGATTGGGTTCTGAGTGGTTAGCATTCTTAGATTCTATTAAACTCTGGTTTTTGTAAAGCAACTGAGTGAGAAGTGGTTGTCTTAAGAGCCACTACGTTAGCTAAAGTGATCCTAGTTAAAGGCACATATTACCAGCTATAGTGAAAGTTCTGCCTGTTGGTTTCCACTTAAGTCCTACTTTAGTGAATACATGACCTGTAGGTATCTAAATACTTTCTTTTGTATGTTTCTTAGCAGATTCAGCACGACTATTCACATTTTTCATAAAATCAAGAAAACATATATCATGAACACCATCAAACAACGATTTCTAACAAGTAGCACAAACAGGTTCAGAATTCGCATGTAACAATGAATGCTTAACATTAACATCATGAACTGGTTTAACAACACAACTCTTTTTATAACTTCCTAGTTGGGCATCCTACTTTATTCTTTCATGTTCCTACTTGGATTTTTGCGAGATCAAGTCATTCCTTTTATATTGCCGATAGCTATTTGATCTCCGCATACTAGTAGAAACACTTCAATCCTGTAAAGTCAACATAGGTGTGTTAGATATCTGATGTAATGATGACGTTCAACCTATTTACTGTTTGCTTGAGGATGGAAAGGTCAGGCAAACCAACTTTCTTAACCTTGTTTTTAGGTGTGACAGCAACCTTTTTAGCACTAAGAGTAATCGCATTAGGGCATGTATCTCGAACATATACAAGTAACTCCTAAATTCGTTGGACATGCTTACAGGCAAAGTCTAACTCTTTATCTAAAGGATGTTCTACTTTAGCTTGCTTGACTATTTCCCGAAGAATATCAGCTTGTTCTTGAGTGTACTTAAGGTAATCTATGTGAGCTTCCCTATTTTGCAATAACCTAGGAGCCAAAGGTTCTAAATCTAGCTTGAACATTCCTGGAACAATAGTGTTGGCAGATGGTATTTGTGAAGCAATATCGACAATCTCTTTTCCTTTTATTTTTCGTAAATCGTTTTTCAATGACGTTATCACAAAAACCTTATCTTGAATTTGAGCTTTTAAATCCTCATTCTCTGCAGATTTTAAGTTCAGTTTATCAATTAAAGAGTCACTCTGTTCTTTAGAACGAACACGTGTCTTTTTAATTGAGTCAAACTGCTCTTTAAAAACCTGTTTAACATGATTAATTTCATTACAAAGACGCTCGTTTTCCGAAAGTAATTTTGCCACACTATTCTCCAGTTCCACATTTTTGGTCTCTATTTCACAATAATCATACTTGACATTCTCATCCTTGGACTTTTCTCTCATTGATTTTATCATGTCCTTCAACTTACAAATGGTACTGTCTTTGTCTTGAAGCTGAGCTTTCAAATCATTATATGCAAAAAATTCTAGAATTTCAAGAGCATTTTGATTATCACAAGATTCACGTTTTTGAAAAATTTCTTGATTGAGTTGTATTGAGCATTCAAGAGAAATACAATGTTTTTCAAGTTGTGAGTGACGTTTCAAAAGATCATTAAACGCATTTTGTGATTTCAAAAGCTCGGCCTCAAGATTACAAGTTTCTTTTCTCTTTCCATCCATATTCACAGATTCACCAATCAAAGACATAGAATTCATCACAGTTAAAAGAACTTCTTGAGACATGATTTGTTGCAAGAGTCGATCATTTTCCAAAAGTAATTCTTTCTTAGCAATTTTCAAACATTGTTTGTCGACTAAAAACTGTTGAACAACAGCGTCCATTTGGTTAAAAACTGTCTATACTTCCATTATTTCATTTAGAAGATCTCTATCAAACACATTGAAGATGTCTTTTAAAGATTTTAGAAATGGAATAATTTCATTGTTAAAAACAACTTTTGTATGTTCAAACCCCCATTCACCTTTTGTACGAGCATCAGGTGTAGTCTTTATCTTTACCACATTGTCAAATTTGGAAAGGTGAAGTTTAAGCTTTTTAAGGCTTTTATTCACCAAGCTAACCTTAGGAAGTTCCTTAGGTGCTTATATTTTGACAGTGGATGCATCAGAAGGTTTACTGGTAAGATTAGATATACGCAACCAGAATGCTTGTTCAGCATCCATTTCTTGTTGTGGAGTAAAACGTTTCCCAAAATCTTCAGAAAGTCTATTTAATTTTTCATAATCAATAGGTTTATGAGAAATGTTTTTATCAATAATCTCTGGATCCTTTGCTTTTTCAGACATTTTTGATCGACTCTTTTCTTCCAAAATTAATGTTTCCTCATCATCAATCAAAGGCATAACAACATGTTTATCAGATACCATCATACAAGTTTGGTTTAATCCGCTGAGCTTTCTTTAGATGAAACGGATTTTGATAACCTAGAGCTTGTTTATGTATATTATCATAGAAGACTTGTGGCTTAGTTAACACGTGCACTGTTTGAGCATATTGACCCACTTTAAAAAGAATATTATCAAGTTCCTTTATCTTCTTTTCCAAATCAATTTCGTTTTCCATATATTTATCTTCCTTTTATTTGGATTCACTTTTGAAAACTATGAATGTTTGAGCAAAAAACACTCAAGGTTAGAGCTCCTTTTCTTCTCATTTGATTAGAAGATTTTGCAAGTGAGTCAACTTGTTCTTTCAGTGCAAGCTTCTCCCTAATCATATCATCCATCTGAGAATCAATCATTTTTTCATGACTGCTTAAATCAATATTAAGACGTTGTTCAAAAGTTTTTACTCGTTCTTTGTATCTCTCTAGCTCAGCGGTTACTAGATATCAATATTATGGTTCCCTTTTAGCCCCCCCCTTTCCTAATTATTTTACATGATTAATCTTTGTTCCGACATTGTTCTATCATCATAAAAAATCATTGAAATCTTGTTTGTTCCCTACAAATGAGTATCTTGAACATTTTCCTGTTGTGTTTCTTCCAAATATTGAGAGTACAAAATGATATTGCTATCACTATGTATCTCATTATCTGAAAATTACACAGCTGTTGTTTGTTCAAAATCCTGCATTGCATGCACACTTTGGTTTTCTATATCATTAAGATAGGTTTTAGAGTGAGGTACCTCTGAGATAACGTCATAACCATAGTTGAAAATGTTGGCCATAAGAACTGCTTGTGCATTCGATAGATCATCATAGTCAGAATCATAAGTATCAAGATCCTCAGTCTGAAATGCAGCAGTGTTTGGAATGATTGTCTGAACAACTTGACCATCTGGAACCCCTAGATCTGCAAGAAATGCGAGTTGCTCTTCATCCAAAATTTATCCAGCTTCCAGAGCTTCAGCTAACATTGCTTTCTCCTTATACCATGTTGCATTCCTTGTTCACTTAGGCTAAGTGCATTGCCTAGAGATATGTCCTTCACCTTGATAGTTGTAGCATTTAACAACCCTTGCCTGTCCACTTGCATTATTTCCCACAGAGCTAGTAGCATTACTCTTATACCCAGTACTAGAATAACTTTGACCTTGTCTCCCCTGTACTTGTTGCACTGTAACTCTAACATCTTAAATATGATGACGTATAGTCTAACATCGGGTCATGCACCCAACCCGCGCATACCATTTATACCTGGACCCATGACGCATGGGCCATAGCGACACCAATACGGGCTTCCAAGGCCCAAATGATATTACCTACGGGGAAGCCCATAACATATGGGTTATCACGACAAGGATTTAGGCCCATGAGGTCCAACCAGCGCACACGCGCGCAGGTATTTATAACACCCGTTACGAACGAGTTATGATCAGGAGAGGGGCCCACTAGTTATTAAAATAAACGGTGGGGCCTCTTGGTTATTCACCTAATTAATGGGACAAAGCCCATTAGGGTTTGGGGAGAATATAAGGGGCACCTAGCTCTCATCCATGGTATGTCTCTCAAAACCCTTAACTTTCTACTGAAAACCCCTATAACCGCATTGACTTCTCTCACACCGGAGATAATCTGTGTGGAGACAATCCCACGGTAAGCCTAACGGTGCTTTGTTTCCTTAGTGCGCAGGTCTCATACATCAAGACTCAATTGATACAGGAACCGGAGCCCAACAGATCCGTATTACCCCTAATCCGGATCTAATCAAGGATCGTCCAACTTTTGTATCAACAGATTGGCGCCATCCGTGGGACCCGAACCTTGAGGAAGGGAACCTTGAGTTGATTATTGGTTGAAGGGAACCTTGAGGAAGCTACAGCTGTAAGAAAAGTCATTGTCTTGTTGAGACAAGCAATTGGATCATCTCCTGGAGAGAATACAGGAACAGCAAAACCTGAGTCCATAAGAGGTGACTCAGTCATTGGTTGTGTAGTAACTTGAGGTGATTGATAAGCAATTTGTGGAACATATAAGGTTTGATGATTCATTTGAGACTGATATGGATATGATGATGGAACGGATGAATGATTGAATTAAGGTTGTGATGGATAAGTAGATGAGTAATGTTGATTGGGATGAATTGATCCAAACTGAGATGGTGAAAACTGTTGTTGAAGTTGAGGATTGTTGTATGAAGACTGATAAGTGTTGAAGTGAGGTGGTGTCATCTGCTGATTTGCTACAAATGCAAGTGGATCTTGATTGCGTTCAAGCAAAAGATGGACTTCATTTGCATGGAGTTCGTGTTGTTCAAGATAGGCATGAAGCTGAACAAAGTTCGTTGTATGCAAATCCTTCACTAGCTTGACATCCGTCACAAATTTGCTCCATTTTGGTGGAAGATTGTTTAAGAACTTTGTATTAACTTGAAATTGCTCGATTTTCATGTTGTAGATATTCATATCATTAATCAGCTGAGTGAATCTCAAATAATACTTATGAAGTGTTTCCCCTTTAATGTGAGTAAACTTATCAAATGCATCATACAACTTACATTCTCTCTCCTGCTTAGTCAAAGAAGTGCCTTGCATCAGTAATTGAACTATCTCTCATAAATCTTTAGCAACTCTATGATGATTCACAAGTGAATAGATATCAGCTGGTAGACCTTGAAGAATGATATTGGTAGCTTTCATATCATAATCAGCTTGAATTTTCTCAGCAGCAGATAATTCAGCATATTTCTTTGTTCTGATCACTCTATTCTCTTCAACAGTAGGCCAAATGAGTGGACCATTTTCAACTAATTCAAATATCATTTTTCCATGTTCTCTATTTTGCATGTAAAGTTCCATTCGACTTTTCTAAGAATCATACAAGTCCTTGTCCAACATAGGTGGACGATTATCAGCACCGGAGAGAAACATATACTCCGCAAGAGTATTCTTTTATCCAAGTGGAATAATTAAATCCATTTTAATGTGAAAAGATTAAATGATCGTACAATGATTGGAGGTTGTTGTGTTAAAGTGAGGTTTGATTAATGAGTTGAGTCTTTTGGAATACACGGGATTTTACAATTCTTGATAAAACCGAGAAATCAAGTTTTCACGTGATTTTACAAATCAAAGAACAACCGTATAATTCACCTAAAGAAAGTGTATAGTTCTCCCAAGTAAACACGTATAATTTTCATTTGTATAAATCGCCCTTGCAAATGATTACGTATAAATCGCCCTTGGTAACAAAAATGTATAAATCGCCCTTTGTAACAAAAACGTATAAATCTCCCTTCGTAACAAAAACGTATAATTCTCCCTTTGTAACAAAAACGTATAAATCGCCCTCTGTGACAAAAATGTATAAATCGCCCTTTGTTGAAGATACGTATAAATCGCTTGAGCAGACTCTTGTATAAATCGCCTATAGGGAAAAAACGTATAAATCGCCTATTTAGAACGTATAAATCGCCTGAATAACAAATCACGTATACTTCGCCTATTGAAAACGTATAAATCGCCTGAATAACGAATCACGTATACTTCGCCTATAAAACACGTATAAATCGCCTGAACAAGGAACTACATATACTTCGCCTATAGAAAACGTATAAATCGCCCAATACACTTCGAAACTCAAAAACCAAAAATCTTAAAAAGACTCACTTTTTGGCATTTTTACCCGATTTTTCTTGTACTTCTTACCTATCTAAGACTAGTAAAACCTTAAAAACACAAACTTTAACGTTTTTGACACGAAAAATTTAGAATCAAGATTCTTGGTACAAAACCATTTTTCTAACCAAAAAGACTCAAAAGATGAAGTTTTTTATAGTTTTTAAAAGATTTTCTTATACTTCTAGCCTAAACAAAGATACATAAAGAGGAAAGTTTAAAGCTTTATGGTTTTTCAACCTTCAAAAAGTGAAAACTTTTTAAATGGATCGAACCAAACTACACGAGCAAAACGAGTAGAAAAACGCACACAAAACCTTCATAAACACCTCATGGCTCTTGATACCAATTGTAGAATATCTTAACACATATAGTGATGGATTCGGTTGAGAGTTTTAGATAGAGAAAGATGTGGTTGGATGAACACTTAAAGAGAGAAACAAAGAAGAGAAAATTAGATTAAGTGTGAGTGAAACAAATGCGGAGAGGATATAAATACTTCTAGCTTAACCAGCCATGGGCTTGTGTGAGGGGCTTACTATGTATCTTTGGCCCGGTTAGCTTGCTAACATAACATATGTTTAATCTACGAGCTACGACTATCTATATTGGTAGTGATCGATACTTTTTCGTATTTCTAACAATTTACAACAGAAAGTTAAAGTTTCAATCTAACAAATACTATAAAAACGAAGATTCGTAAGTTAAGGTTTCTTCGTATAATAGCCCTTTAACAATTAATAAAAAGATATACAACACAAAACAAAAAAGAAAACTTACAATATTTAGGTAGATCTCAATCGGTTGGATGAAGAAACAAATCAAATATTTTCTGAAACCAACTTGTGAAGAAAAATGATTAGGAAGACATAGATGCCGTGAGATTATCACTTTGCATGTCTCAAAATGTTTGACAAGAAAGAAACGTATGATTGTGTCCATAACTATGACTCTAATAAAAAAATCTTATATAATAATAATATTTAATGTTTTTTTGGTATAGAAGTTTTTTCGGTCTCAAAAATATCTTATATACTTATTTTGTACATAAGTTTTTTCAAAGTGTTTTTAGCATAAAAATAATAAAACATTATATAAAATGTATTTTTTTAGTATTAAAATTTTATTAATATAAAAGTATATTTTGACATGTTAAATAATTTAAGAGAAGTGTTACTTTTTTTTACCAGAAAAATTGACAAAAGTATATACCAAAATAGATTAGATGTATTTTATAGTGTTGAAACGTAATATAACAAATCGATTCTTTATATAACTTTTTTCCATAATAAACTCAAAAGAACTATTTCATGGTTTTCATATATTCTTTGTTTTCCAGCATTTTCTAAACACATATTCCTGTTTTATAAGTGTTAATATAAAAAATAATTTTTCTTATCAAACTTTTATTAAATGCCATAAAATGTTTATGTGTGTTTTTCTGTTACACATTTTTTTATGTTGTTGTTAGATTATTTTACTCTTTTCTATAGTGATGTTTTATCAGTTTTATATACCATTAAAAATTAAATCTCTTTGATAGTGTTCCAGTAATCTATTTGTATAGTTATTTAACACTAATATTTTCTATTCACGGGGATAACATGTCATTTATTTACGTAATACCACAAATCGATCTCTTATATAAACACTGTCAACGGTTTTTTAAGGCCCCGTGAATTTCACGGGTCAATAAACTAGTACTTAATGAAGGTGAATTTAAGTTATACGATGATTTTGGTAGTTAATATGGAGAAGAAACTCAATATCATAAACAGGAGAGTTGTGGACACACATTCAACAACTTTTCCTTTTAACGCGTGTTGTATATTAGCCAAATTTGAGCTTACTGTATATTTGCCAAACACATTTGGGCTTGGCGTGTACATTGACTACATGTTATTTTGCAACATTTTTTTGTAAAACCCAATTTGTTGTGTACATTGGCCACATGTTATATAAGGTAGAGAAATGTAACTTTTATATTTTATATTTTTTTGATGTGATATTTTGTTTATGTTCATTATCTTTGTCATTATATTTTGACATTCCATTAAAATGTTTTTGGGATTTATTATCTAAAATGATTTTCTGCTCAGTACGTTGTAATGCAAATTACATAACAACGTTGTAGCTATAAAAAGTTGTGTTGTTACTTTCGAGGCCAGGAGCACTACAGTTTGGCGGCTATATAACATCGGGTAAAAAACGTGCGCTACTTGCTACATTTGGGAAAAAAAATTAACTGTGAAAACTAATATATAATTGTTTAGGCACCTTTCCTCTACGAAGAACACTTTCGGTACTTAACAACAACAAAATTACCCGAATTGATGGCCACTAACCACATATGTGAGCGACATGTTCATCTATGGATTGATAACTATTAATTTTTGAGCATGCAAGTGAAATAATGATAATTTTACCTTAACTTTTTTGTTTGTAAACAATGAATGTATTTTTTTACTTGTCCTTTGTGTAAACAGTGAATGTATTTTTAGTCCCCTTACGGATGTTTTGCAAATGACGATTTTACATTAACTTTTTTGTTTGTAAGTATTATACCACTTAACATTATTTCTATTAACCATTCTACTACTTCTTTTATATTTTGTAACAATCTTTAAAGCTAGTCGTCTATCGGGCGGGCCTTGAAGCTAGTTATATTATATAACTATGCATTTAGCAGGCGCTTTTGGGCTTCACTGGGCTCACGCCTAGGCTAAGCACCTGGGCTTGGGCTCACAAGTGGCTTGGGCTTGCGCTCACGCCTGTGCTATAGCTTGGGCCTTAGGCTATTTATTTATAAAATGCGCTTTAACATATTTTTATTCGGTCCGTCAAAGATTAACTAAACTCGTCCTAATAACCATAAAACAACACAATACGCAAATACCCCGCAGCGAAGCGCGAATTTACAAACCTCATTGACAAATATTATATATATATACTATGTTTCGGTTAAAACTACGTCGTTTTAACATGCTTGCTACAGTAACCGGCCCATTGGGCTCCCACTTTGGGCCGGCACCTTTGACTTTTTTTTTTAACTTGGCAACTTTAAAAAAAAACAAAAAATTCCTCGGTACAAAATAGGAAACAAAATTACAAAAGTATTTATTCATTCAGATCAAAAAATATCCGCGACATGAGACCAAACACATAAGCCCATATAAAAAAAACTATTAAACATGAGACCGAAAAAATAAACCCGCACAAATTAATATAAAAAAAATTGCTCGGCACAAAATAAGAAAAAATATTACAAAAGTACTGATTTATTCAGATCAAAAAATACCGACGACATGACGCCTAACACATAAGCCCATATAAAAAAACAAACTATTAAACATGAGACCGGAAAAATAAACCCGCACAAAATAAATAAAAAATAAAAAATTTAACGTCTCGCATCAACGCGCGAGCAATCATGTTTAACACATATTTACCCAAATCTCATAAAATTATATTAAAAAAAACCCAAATAGCCACAAAAAAAAACAAACATTTAAACATGAGGCCCAACAAATAAGCCCATATAAAAAAAAAATTAACGTCCCGCAGCATCGCGCAGGCAATCACGCTTGTTAAATACTAAAAGGGAAACCGAAAGTGGGCTGGGGGGCTGGGGATATTGGTAGTAACACCCATACTAAAAAAAGTTTTCAACAAGTTGCATTGATTTTGAACTAATTAATTACCTCTGAAAAAGAACACTTGATAATCTTCAAACATTAGTTTAGGCCGTTAATCAATGTTTCAAAAGTACGGTTCAACCAATAACATTTATGGGTGCACCACTGCACCTTGGACACTCGTGCATCAAAAAAAAAATGTATTTGGATAAAAAGGGTTGTTTGGAAGTGTGTTTTTCCTGAATACATTACTGGCTTGCAAAATGGTACTTTTGTTAAATACAGTTTCCAATTATCTGCATTTAGGAAACGCAAGATATCTGTTGTCATTTGTAGTAAACACTTAAAAGTGCAGTACAATGCCCTTAACAAGCCCGTTTTTAACTTTATCATTTTTGTATGTTACATTTGAAACTGCTAATTTCAATCATCAATAAAAGATACATGCCATATTACATGTTACAGGCCAACCGGAACAATGGACAATGAACATGTGAAAAAATCCCAAAAAATACATCAAAATATATAGACGAAAAAGCTAGAGGTTTTGTGATGATAAAATCCCGATTGATGCCTATCAGCAACAGAGTTATACGGAATACTTTGCCAACTGGCATACCCATCAAAAGGGTTCATGCATACCACTCTACATTGTTAAAATAGGTTATCAATACTTTGCCAGCAACAGAGTTATACGGAATACAGATATTTTAACAGGTTATCAATAGGACATACATGTAAAGGATGTAATTTTAACAGTTTGGTCATCAACATAGTTAATTTTATTCCCATTTACTTGGTTTAATATCTGTGTTGACGATTTTTCTTCCTCCATTCCCATGGCTTCTCAGGATCTGATAATGCCCACAAACCAATTCTCTTGGCTTTCGCCTCTTTCTCCCACTGATATTAAACAGATTCATCCAGTTTCACATCACACACACAAATAAAAAAATTATTGTTCTTAGCATAATCACATAGCAAAAACTAAGTAATGGATCACCTGCTGAAATTCGGGCCGTTTGTCATAGGCAGTGTAGTGCCATGCAAGTCCTTTCCTCAACATTCTTTTCTGTAGTATCAAGTTTCAATATAATTAGCTACATTACATATTTACGTTTGTTAGTAAACTTGAGCAAAAATACCTGTACAAAAGTGCCATTACAGTAGACATCTCCAACAAAACGTCCATACTGATCTTCATCAAATACCCAGATTGTCAAACACTTGCCTTTGACTATTTTCACCAACTCATCCTTTGCTTCTTTCCCGTACGGCTGTGCATTTTCAGGTGCATCTATTCCCCTGTTTCCATTCACTCGTATTAGACCACCAATTACATAGACTTAATGAAATGTGTAGTGTACCCTTAGAAACCTTAGTTTCCGAGTTATATTTATTTTTGCTCTTATGCCATTTTTTCTGCTTGCGCTTATGCTTATCGGGCTTCCCTGCTTATATGCTTATGTTTGCCTTTTTTTTCCCTTAGAAACATTGCAGGCCGACTAATCCGAGGGCGACTATCCTTTTGGATAGCCCGATGTCGGCGCAGGTGAACCTCCATGGCCACAAGGGGATCAATTTTCTCCCCATTGGATTCGAACCCTTGACCTCCACTTTAGAAGGCTGGCTACCGCCGCTGGGTCACCCCTTGTGGTTATATGTTTGCCTTTTTTTTATATGCTTCTTGCCTTTTCTTTGATCTTGTTGTGGGTTTTCTCGAGCACTTGGTCATATGCATTATTATCTCATACGCTTTCATGTGTTGTATGCCAATATGTCTCTTTTCTGTTTCTAACACTCTGATGATATTTGTACACTGTGTTTTTTTGCTTACATAGTTTATTTACCGTGTGCCACATGCCATATGTTTAGTTATCTTCCCTTGCCATGTATCTTTTCAAAATCACGAATTCACATATATTTGAGCACGTTCACTCTCACTTAACAGTCATACACTTGCCGGAGGTATTCCCAGAAGCAGTGTCCCTACTCTAGGGTCTACCCAAGGGTAGGGGTAAAAAAAATTTTAGAACGGCAACTAACTATCTCACAATATATATACAACAAATCCATCTCATATGTCTTAAGCAGGACAGAAGTTCGAATAATAGTTTCTCTTAGTTCGTGGGTGTGAGCCATTAGAGGTACGCTCATTTTGGTACTCGCCTCCAAGTTCGACCAAGGTGGTCCGCGTGTGAGAAATTCGATTTTCTCAAAGGTTAGTATTTTCCTTTTATTTATTTATTTATTAATTTATTTTCTTTTAAGTTTCTTTTAGTTAATTAGGTTTAGATCCTTTAGGGTTTAGTTCCCTTCTAACCCTAGATTAATTATTATTTCCGCTGCGTGTTAATCTAGTTAGGGAATAGAAAACCTAACATATGTATTGTCTAACGTTTCTATCCTGGTTTCTGTCAATGATATAAACTTTGAAAATTTTCAATTCAAATAAATGCATTTTGTATTAGAAACTGATATACGGTGGGTGATGATAATCTTGGATATCTTGCTTGAATCGTGTTGGTTCACTTTTCGTATAAAGTATCTCGACCCAAAGTGTGCGTGGGGTATCACGAAATCTTTACGAGGATAATTCAAGAAGAACACTTTAATTCTAGGTACTAGAGATTAAAGCAAGAACAAAGAGGAATTGTATGATCTTTCGTATGTTAAATGAGACCAGATATGTTCTGTTATATAATAAAACAGTTATGGCAGTTAAAGTCGGTTAAAGTTGGTTAATTTCCCAACAGTCGCGACTTGTCACTAACAGGCATGATTAATCATGCTTAATGACCTGGCAGCGGGACCCCAGCAAGGGGCTCTGCCCCTTGACCCCGCAAGAGGGCGCAGCCCCCTTGACCCCTGCTTTTCTGTCATGGTCGAGTTTATATTAGCTCAACGAGTGTGCACTCCACACTTCTCTAACTCGTATATGAGCCGAATATGAAATCTTATCGATCTCTAGTAAATCGCCATTACCTAAAATAGCTGATGACACTAAAATCACCAACAAATATCTCCCATTTTAGTGTAATCCTTGATTTACTAAAATATATATAATAATATACACAAAGTATATGAAACAAACATAACGAAACAAACAAATGCATAAATGAAAATGTCTTGCGATTGAATTTTCATCTTAGTATAATACACGTTCCAAATATTCGAGAATCGGGGTGTCGTAACGATTGAACCCGTCAACTCATTTGAATACCTGAAGATACTATACACATAAGTTTCTACAACACTCTATTGTTCGTACTTGACACTATTACAAGCCATGTGTCCTTATCCATTAATGAACATATAGGAAGCCAAGTCCAAGCTTCTTGAAGCGGCAAAACTTCATGCTCACATAGGTGGTCCTTTTAGTCTTGCACCTGCATTGCAATTTTTCAAAAGAACCATTAAGAAGAAATTCTTCACCCTAACCATCACTTGCAGGTCTGAACACATACCTCGGGAAGATAAACACACGTGTTCCAATCTCTAACTATGAGCTTTCCACATTGAATTCAGCTTCTAACATTGTATTAGAAGGGAATTGGGTATCTCATAGGTAGTAGATCTAGATGGACTTTAATCCCATCCCTATCACTGACTTAATCACTAAGTCTCTAGCTAACGCCTTCGTCAAGTGGTCAGCTAGATTATGTTGTGACCGAACAAACTCAATAGATATCACACCATTCATGATTAGCTCCCTAATCATACTATGTCTAACACCTAAGTGTCTAGACTTGCCATTATATATTTGACTATAAGCTTTAGCCAATGTGGCAGCACTATCACAATGGATAGAAATCGGTGCTATTGGTTTCGGCCATATTGGAATCTCATGTATCAAGTTTCTTAGCCATTCTGCTTCTTTACCAACAGCAGCCAATGCTACAAACTCAGATTCCATAGTGGAACTAGTTATGCATGTTTGCTTCTTGGAAGCCCATGACATGGCACCTCCCCCAAGCATGAACACCCATCTACTGGTAGAAGACGAATCTTTAACATGGTTTATCCAGCTAGCATCTGAATAAGCTTCTAACACCGAAGGATATCCAACATATGATAAACCATAATTCATAGTACCTTTCAAGTACTTGAATACCCTTGTTATTGCATGCCAATGTTGTCTACTAGGATTACTAGTAAAGCTGCTCAATCTACCAACTGCATAAGCAATATCAGGTCTAGTGCTCGTCATAGCATACATCAAACAGCCAATAACTCTTGAGTATTCTGGCTGATCTACAGGTTTACCTGTATTTGGCTTTAGCTTTTCTACCGGATACATGGGAGTACTCACCGGAGAACAATCTTCACGATTAGATTTCTTGAGTATTTTCTCAATATAGTGAGATTGTGTGATTACAATCCCTTTATTCTCACGTTTAATCTTAATACCAAGAATAACGTCTGCTTCTCCCATATCTTTCATGGAAAACTTTGATGACAAAAACTTTTTAGTTTTATCAACTTGATTTTGGTCAGTCCTAAAAATCAACATGTCATCAACATATAGATAAATTATAACACTTTACAAGAGCTATCAAATTTGCTATATACACATTTGTCGTATTGGTTTAGGAGAAAACCACTAGATAACACAACCTCATCAGACTTTTGATGCCACTACTTAGGTGCTTGTTTCAGTATTTTCTCAATATAATGAGATTGTGTAATTACAATACTTTTATTCTCACGTTTAATCTTAATACCAAGAATAAAGTCAGCTTTTCCCATATCTTTCATTGAGAACTTTGATGACAAAAACTTCTTAGTTTTATTAACATTTGTATGACAAAAACTTCTTAGCTAACAACAATCTAATAGTAGTGATACAAGCAACGGGTGCGTAGGTATCAAAATAATAGATCACTTCCTTTTATCTAAAGCCTTGGATTATCAATCGAGCCTTAAACTTGTCAATTGTTCCATCGACTTTCATCTTCCTTTTGAAGATCCATTTGCAATCTAAAGGTTTACAACCTGGAGGTAAATCAGACAAGACCTATGTATTATTTTCCATAATAGAACCAATCTCATCATCAATTGCTTCTTTCCAGGATGCAGCATCTTGAGATTATATAGCTTCATTTTAGGTTCTAGTATCCTCCTCAACACTATAACAGTAAGAGTATTGTGATCCAATTTGATCTCTTGATACCTCAACTAAATATAGCTGAAAATCAGAACCATATGATTTAGCTTTCCTAACTCTTTACCTTTACGAGGTTCAAGAGTCTCACTTGGTACATCATCAGAATGATCATCCCTTTGAGATTCATTCGAATTTGGTATAATATCATTTGGTCTAGGTATTAAAGAGAAACGATTCTCATCAAATATTGTATCTCTCGATTCTATAATTGAGTTAATATAAACAGATTCATTAGGTTTAATAACATAAAACCTATATGCCTTGGAATGCTCAGCATATCCAACAAAGATGCAGTCGATACCCTTTTCACCCAAAGTTTTCCTTTTTTGGTCTGGAAGCCTAACAACAGCCCTACAACCCCAAACCCGCAAAAATGACATGTTGGGTCGTTTTTTATACCAAAGTTCATATGGGGTAGTCTTGTTCCTTTTATTTGGAACTCTATTCAATAAATAGCAAGTCGTTAACATGGCTTCTCCCCAGAACCCCTCACTCAAACCCGAGTAAGATAACACGAAATTAACCATTTTCTTAAGAGCTCTATTTTTCCTTTCAGCCACACCATTTTGCTGTGGTGTGTAAGGAGCTCTAATTTCATGAATGATTCCTACAGACTGGAAAAATACATGATCACAATATTCACCACCTCTATCCGTGCGTAAAGTTTGAATTAAATCATTTTGGAGGGAAGTGCAAAAATCATCCCTGTGGTTTGCCAAAAAACCGTCACACGTTCCTCGTTAAAACTTCGCCCAAAACTCATCCCTCTGTCAGTGTTTTGAGGCACGGTACATCCCTTGGACTAACGGTGCAAATTTTTTTCTCGTTAAGTACTAACAAGGGTCTAAAAGGAGGGTATTTTTGTCTTTTTGTTGCCACATGGATGTGTGGTGAACCTTTGCCTTAATCATATTTTTTTTGTTGTTCTTTGTTTGTAATTTTTTTATAAGAAATAGGTTGCTTACATTCTTTTAATTTCGTAATAAAAATAACATTTTGGGTAATAAATTTTAAAAGAAATTCGCACTTTTTAGAAATAAACGTAATTTTTTTAAGAAAGTTAAAATTTTTAAAATTTTTTTTTTTACGTTTCTATATCAGTGAAAAAATTTACTATTCGTTACTCTTAACTTTTTTATTTTTTTAAACTTTTAATTTCCTTTTTTAACTTTGAAAAAAATAATAATTTTTTTGTACGAAACGTAAAAATATATTAAAACCTTTTAAAAAATTTCTTAAATAAATAACTTTTTTCGAATAAAAACGTTTAACTTTTTTTTATATTTAAATTTTTTTTTGAAGAAAAGTGTAAATGTGTTTTAATTTTTTAAATTTTCTTTACTTTTTAAAAATAATAATTTTTTTCGTAACAAAAAACAATAATTTTATAAAAAAGTATGATTTTTTAAAAAAGTTTTGTAAAAAAAATAAATTTTTTCAATAATAATAACGTAAATTTTTTTTAACTTTAAAAAGTACGAAAAAATTAAGATTTTGAAAAGTGCGAATTTTATTAATTTTTTTACGAATAATAATTAAATATTATTTTTTTTAAAGTTATTAAAAAACAAAGAAAACTAAATAAAATGATTTTTTTTTAAGTAAAGGTTCACCATACATTCCTTGCAAGCAAAAAGACAAAAATACCCTCTTTTTTAACCTTCGTTAGTACTTAACGAGAGAAAAAATTACACCGTTATTCCAAGGATGTACCGTGTCTCAAAACACTGACGGAGGGATGAGTTTTGGGCAAAGTTTTAACGAGGGACGTGAGACGGTTTTTGACAAACCACATGGATGATTTTTGCACTTTACTCATCGTTTTGTTACAATTCAACTTGTGTTTTATAAATTCTAAATTTATCTAGTGCTTCATCTTTTGCATGTAACAAGTAAACATAGCAAAATCTAGAGGCATTATCTATAAAAGTTATAACATAATTTTTATTGCCCAAAGATGGTGTAGCATAAAAATCACACAAATCACAATGTATAAATTCAAGTATGACAGATTTCCTTGTTATACTTTGAAATGGTTGCCTAATGATTTTTGTTAACATACATGTAGTACATTTTTCTAGATTTTCATTAATACCAGGTATTAAATCATCTTTAGACATTTCAAGCATTCTTTTATAGTGCACATGTTCTAAACGAGCATGCCATAATGAGGAATTAACAACAGTAGAAGAAGACATATAAACAGAATCCGAATCATCGGGAACTTTATTCAAGTTCAACATAAACATACCATTGTTATAATAACCAAATCCTACAAACACACCAGACTTAGATAAGATATACTTATCGGATTCATACACCTGTTTGTGTCCACACTTATTCAACACAGGACCAGAAACTAAATTCTTACGAAGTTTAGGTACATACGACATATCCAACAAAGTAATAGTTTTTCTAGAACTAAATTCTAATGCTACACTTCCTTTGCCATGAACAGGAGCAAAATGTTCACCACCCATGTAAAGTATAGATCCGTCTTCCACCGGTTCATATGTCTTAAACCAACAACGATCTTTACAAACATGAGTTGTAGCACCAGAATCTATCCACCACGCAATTGCATCAACCTGCACATAAAATGCTTCAGAAATTAGTGAAACAAAATATTTAATAAATCTGTTCCAAACAAGCACTAAATTCTTACCTTGGTCTTTGGATTGGTCCTTAGACCCCTTTCTCAAACCACCAACATTTGCGTTGTTCTTTTTACCACTACGGCAATCCCTTTTGAAGTGACCAGTCTTGCCACACTTCCAACATTCCAACTTTGGTTTCTTGTTGGAACTAGAACCACTGTTGTTCTCATTGGACCATTTTTTACCTTTGTTTTGTTTGTTGTGTTTATTCTTACGCTCTTCTGTCATATTAATAGATGGTCCACCAACTTCTTTACCCTTGCCCTTATCACTTTTCTGCGCCCTTAGAGATTCCTCTATACAAAAGTGACTACCAAGTTGGACCAAAGACAAATCGTCTTTACCATGTTTCAAAGTATGTTTAAAATCCTTTCAGGAAGGAGGCAACTTATCAATTATACTTGAAACATAAATGGATTCATCCATTTTCAAGCCATGTTGTGTGTATTGTCCAAGGATCCTAAGGAGTTCATTATATTGTTCCATGACCGGTCTAAAATCGACCATTTTGTAATTATTAAAATTACTTACCAAGAATTTCTTACTAGAAGAATCCTCTGCCATGTACTTGGATTCGAGTGAATCCCACAACTCCTTAGCCGATTCACATTCGTATATACATCAAAGAGAGAGTATGACATACGATTTAATATGTGTCCCCTGCATATGTAGTCATCATTCTCCCACTTTGCCCTTATCCTTATCGCTTCCACTGTTGCATCTTCCACCAATTCCGGCATCGGTGTAGTCAACACATAAACCACCTTCAACGTTGTCAACAAAAATGCATCTTTTCTGTCATCGGCTAAAATCATGCCCCTCAAACTTGTCCAATTTCCCAAAGTTCATCATCATATCCTTCACCGTATTTCCAACCATGATCACAACAAATACTTTATACGTTTGTTAGAGAGTTGGGATGTGTGTGATTATCCTGGACAACTCTTTGAATCGTGTAATGATTCCACTTTTCGTATAAAGTATTTCGACCCTATCAAAATGCCTGGGTTGCACGAAATCTCTATCGGGATAATACAAAGAGTATGCAATTTATGTTCTAGGCACAAGAAGCATAAATCAAGAACAATGAAGGAATTGTAAGGAATTTTTCGTGTGTTTTCTGTGTATTTTTGTTATATCTCGACCAAGTATGTTCCTGAGTAAATATATCAGGAAATTGAGACAGTTTCATGCAGTTAAATGTAACATTTCTGATTTTCACGTATTGTACGACTCTTTAATGTCAACAATTTACTTTAGCCTGATACGCGTTTACTTTTAA